>JAPQRP010050460.1:0-10382 GCA_037367295.1 Apogon hyalosoma
TATTCTATTCTATTCTATTCTATTCTATTCTATTCTATTCTATTCTATTCTATACATGCATGGCATTTAGTGACATCTAGTGGTGGATCTGGGGACTGAACTTACTAATCCCCCCAACCTTAACTATGGTGGTTGTACAGAAAACAACCCGATTACATGCAAACTCTGGTGTTAGCTCTGGTCAGCGCTCAAATATAGTGGATGATTGTAAAGCACCTTCAGCCTCAATGCCATGTGCTATAAAACAGATAATAGAATAAGTATAAATAGTCCATAGAAACACTGCCTCATGGTGGACATCATGAACAGTGACTACCCTCCCTCTGTATGTATGAATTCTAAAACTCATTTTCATGAGATTACACACAAATGACACATAATAATGACATGCAAATATAATAACACTAAAGCTGTCAGCTATGCAATTGAAATCTACTTACTACAGTATAAAGTGCAATAACAATAAAATAGCGTGCAATAACCTGTTTATATTTTAATTTTCTTTTATGTTGATTAATTTTTTATTATTATGTTTATTATTATTCGCACTTTGCTCTGTTGTTATGTATTTTAAATGTGTGTATTTTTAAATGTTCATTTCGCTGTCAGTCCTGTGAATCATAATTTCATCCATCATACTAAATGTTGAACGGCAATAAAGGATCTTGAATCGTGAATCTTATTTCTGATATTACATTTATGCAGTTAGATCCTCCTAAATTCCTCTAACTCATACACACTGAACCCTTAGGTGCTAAGAGTACAGAAACTTATTGCAATACTTTAACCTATAAAGACCCAAACATCCACCAGTGTCCAAAAGCATCAGAATATCTAACATGTTTAATATCTGTTGATCCACTAATTCTATTGATACATGTAAATAATTGGTGTAAAATGCAGTTTGTCGTCTTTTCATGGTCATCAGATATGACCCATTTGGACGTTCAGAGGCTCCATAGTGAACGTGAAAACACCATCATCTTCTACAACATTGATTCACCAGTAAAACCCATGGAGTTTGCTAAATGATAGTGGATGGATACAGTTTTTTTATGTTCAATTATTAATATATTAGCTGAAAAAGTAACTTTTTCTTCAGTTTTCTCTGTTTGATATAATAACCTTGAATTTAATCAGAGCTTTCATGAATATCTAAATAAAGTATAGGACATTAAATATAGGACAATAAATGATTTACAGTGAAAAATGCCAAGTACAGGGATAATATTATGGTAAATCACTTAAGAAGGGTTAAATAGAGAGAACAATTCATTTGGGAGCTGCCACCAAAGTAGCACTGGGTCTTTATGGTTAATAATTAGAGCTAAATAAAAATCAACTAAGGCCATGTCCACACAGAGATGAAAACAATCTGTTTCTTTTTCATTTTAAGAGCATATTCCATAAATATGGCATCATCTCTGTCTACAAAACCTGTATGTCAGGCCAGTAAGTGTCACTGCCACAGCAATACACAAAAACAGAGAAGAAGATGGTGGTGAAATGAATTCACAGGAAAAAGAAGAAGTGGGGCTATAGCATCATTGTTTCAAAAAAACTGCATATGGTTGTAAACAAGGGAAATGCAGGGGTGGTGTTTTGAGATTTACTCACTCTGGGACATGATTTCAGAAAGGAGTGTTTTTGAGATTCCAAAATGTTAGATCCATGGGGATGAAACATGCCTTAAAAAAAAAAAAAAAAAAAACTTTTGTGGATACTCCTAAACTCACCTAAGGCCCCTCTGAAACAATGCAAATATTCACTTCTGTATTTTGAAATCAAAGACCTGTATATTATTTACTGCTGGCAAACGATTAAAATTCTTAATCAGATAAATCACAGGGTTGCTGTGGATTAATTTCAATTAATTATGATTAAGTATCATTCATTTTTAATCTATATTGATCATGTTTCATTTTGCATGAGCAAAGAGACTCAAGAAAGAAGGGAATATATATGCACTTAATGTGCTTATCACAAGCTGGGCGACATATTAGCCAAAGTGCTAGCAGAATCCCAGACTAACATATGCTTCATGTTAATGTGGTACTTTAAGCTGGAAGTGCTTCAGTGAAAAGAAAACTCCTTCCTGCAAAGTGTGTATAATACTTTATGTTGGTTGACTGTTCCATCTTGGGTTTTTTTGTACTCATATTTCCATCCAGAGGGCCAATGTGCTGTTTAGTGTCTTCCATCTTTATGGATTGGTTCTGCTGCCTGTCACTATCAGATCAACTGGCCATTTGCACATGCATGAAGGTATCTCTACTTGGACAAACTGCCCCAAATGCATTGGCAGAGATGTTCAGAGTCATTCTGCTGCAGATGAGTTAATTGCATTAAATTTTTAATCAGATTAATCATGATGATAGATTAATCTGTGTTAATGCGTTAATTTTGACAGCCCTAATGTTATATAAATGCATAGTAAAATATTCATTTACATCAGTGAATGACACACACACACACTCAACACGATATTGATGTTTTCTCTTCTCTGAAAACACAGTGATGTAAAACTTGTGTGCTTCAGGTATTGAGACCAGCTGTAACTTTCTTGTCCAGAGAACCAATGAAATTACATTTGATTTTTCACTGCTCCTCTTATTGCATTTCTATTGCCGAGCTGCTGAGGGCCATCCCAGATCTTCTTAAATTGCTAAAAAAAAAAAAAATCAAATATCCTGTAACTGATGTGATTGCACATTGGCACATTATTGAATGGCAGCAGTAAGGCCTGTCTTTTTAAATATTAATCTACTAATAAATGTTAAAACTAACAGTGAATGTAGACATAGAAATATCTAAGAGGAATTAAAGTAAACTTGGGCAATAACAAATTGAATGATGCCCTCAAAATGATGCAATTTGGACGCAATTCATAATATGATTTTAGCAAACTACTGCATATGAAGCAATAACCAGAGAGAGAAAGAGACTGAGGCAGAGAGGAAACTGAGAAAATATATTTTGGTTGAGTCTCTTTCATACCTTGAAAAAAAAAAAAAAAAAAACAGATTTCAGTTAAGTAGGACTTATTAAATAACTGCTATAATTTGCCTGTTAAGAAAAAAGAAATACAGCTTAGTCTGTTTTTCTCTTCCTAGACTTTTATGTGCAAGTGTTTTCTTTTTAAGCAAATGAAAGCATCAGCACTGTAATTTCCCATGGAATAATAAATCACCTCTACCCTGGAGACAGACATACATGGCATGTGTGATGGATAGCCAGGCTGTTAAAATGTGAAAACCCGCAGTTTGAACGCTGAACTACAATGCGGCACTAGTGCCTATGCCAAGAGGCATGTTGCCAAGAATGAAAGTACCCATTATCATGAGAAATAATCTTTGGAGAAAAGGGTGATTTAAAACAATGTTGCTTTAGGGAGATGACAATGATAGCATAATGAGTGAAGACAGAAAGGCAAATATGTTATGTCAAGGGCGTAAACACAAATAGGTGTGCTATGGGTAAATACAATCCATTTAAGTGAGTGATGAGAGGAAAAACATATGATAGAAAAGTGCAAATAGTGAAATATTACAACAGCTTGGGAAAACACACAGTAACTAGGGATGACATTAGGATGTGAGAGCCGGAAAAACGCAGGTAAAGGGAAGAGGGAAAAAAGGGAAGCACATGAAAAATAGTTATTCCTTATAATGGAGTGAGGTTATTATGTGGTTGTAACATCTGACTGCACTGGAGAAGTTGTGGGAGGCTGCGGAGCACGATGGAGTTGTTGGGGCGTAAAAGGCAGGGAATGTATCTACTCTTCTGGGGTAAATTGTCTGTGACTGCTTTGCGTGTCCATCATTTCTCTCAATGGTCTAATTACAGTCGGTTCCACCTGGCTACACTGCTGCGTCCTCGTCAGCGTACAATGATGGTAATGTACGACCACGCCGGGATTTAGAGATGAGAAGTTAAAGCAGGGAATAATTGCTGCTTGTAAGTAACGACATTCATTTACTTTTCTCCCAGTTCCTGTTAGCTGTATCCAACAAACTGTGCGACTTGTGTCAGCGGCTGCTTTTCAATTAATGCAAAATCTCAAAGAAGTGCGGTTTTATTAAATTCAGTGACATAAATCATTCTGATAGAATAAAAAAAATAATCCCCAATCTTCCAGTCGTACTTTATCTAGTACAATTTTTTTTATTGGGCGTCATTATCTGAGTTTTCTTCAGGCAGGGTGTAAAATTTGTGTGCAGTGTGGACCCTTATTTAAGCAGCAGCTCTCTTTTAAAATCTTCTTGAGATCTAACAGAAATGCTCCAAAGACACGCCACAATGAGAAGCCTCTTTCTTCACACATTCATGAAAAAAAAACCTGTCACTTTTCTTCTATCAAAATAATGACGGAGACACAGCCTGAAAAACAGAAGCGTGAGGCTCAGTTCATCATGCAACACATTCTCGCTTTCAACTCCAACTTTCTCTCATCATTACCCCTCAAACTCATTTTAAAGCTGTCATTCAGGATAATTCAGCACCACATTAGGACTTAAACATTTCATCATTAGAAAAGAAAACGCTTGTCCGAACCAAATTGGGATTGGCAATGTATTTTGTGTGATAGGGAAAACAAAAACTGAAAGTCGTCAGTGGTGTCTTCTGTTGCTAACGCAACTGAAGCTCAGTATGGTAACATATTTGGAGACACTGAACTGAAAAACCCAGAGACCTGCAAAGCCATTCAGATGGCTAGTGTGAGATGCTTGCACACACAAACACACACACACACAAAAATGATGTGCAAAATAATTAGTCATTACAATAGCTTATTATTTTCAGACTTTAGGCCTAATTGCGCAACAGGGGATGACGCTCCAAATTGTTCAAGCTCTCATTTCCATTACCATGTCTTTTGTGGGCTCATTAGTAAGAGAATGTATTTGTTTCAGTTGTCTATGAAACCACGGCCACCTCAGTTGAATGACAAGCACTCCACATCAAAATGCATGCTGAGCATTTGCTTGACATTAGAGCTTAGCTTTGGCAATTGCCCTTGAAAACAGTGATTAACTTATTACAAATCCTGACAGTTATGACTGAGTGTAAAGATTAAAGCAGCGACAAGTGACAGCCCTTAAAAATTAAGCAACAGCAATGATTTAACCAGACAAGCGCAACATGTGTTGTAAATTTCATAATCTGCCTGGATCGCTTCATCAGTTTCAGTATACGCATAACTGAAGACAGATTACCTTTTGTGCTCCTGTAACAGGTAGGAGACAGGATGTAAACAGAGAATGACAAGCTTTTCAACTGCAGCTACTGTCAGAGCAGGAACATGCCAATAAATGTAACGCCATCTTCTCATATCAGAGACAGTTCAATAGGGAGTGAAAATCAGCAGTTCAAAGTTGCACGTGCCTAGACTTTTTTGACAGCAAACTTTTAAGCCGCCTTCAAATTTGGGACATACGGGTAGTTTTTTCTTTTCTTTAACTGAAAGACAACACTTTGTGTCACGTTTCAGCAAAGTCACTTACAAAGAACTCACAAAGGCCTTTCCCAAAAGTGACTCAGTCGGCACAACATGGTGTCACTTCAAATTCAGATTGAGACTGTTCCAAGACTCTAGATTGAAAGCTTCTTTTATGAAAGTGAAAATCCATTAAGGAAGAAAGCTCTTCCTCTGAGGAGGCATCAGTCATCCAGGGCTGAGCTGCAGAGAATCAGGAGACTACAAACGATGCGCTGCAAAGAATACCACTTAATACCACTATTGGGTTTATATTACATTTCCTTCAGTGCTGTATGCACAAGACTGCAACGCTTTTACAGCCAGTATCCCAGCAGGTGGTTGCTATGTAACTCTTATTTCACTGATTGATTTTAAAGTCAGTGTGAGGCGAGCATGCATATAAGGTGTTGAGGACAAGCTGAGATAAGGTTTCATGAGAGGGATGAAACAGTGTTTTAACTGTGGGAGGTGAGACAACAGAATCAAGTAAGCATTTTATAACCTGAGCACCTCGCCTAATGAAATACTGCCATGTGAGACATTTATTGCTGTGAACTTTAAATTATCCACGGAGCCATTTGGAAGTCAGATTTCCGGCTTGTGTGAGTAAGGACATATTTTATGGCCTTCCCCTTCACATCCCCACTTGGGAATTGAATTTGGTGATATTACACAGCGCATGTGACTTGTATTGGGTTTGTGAACAAACAAATGGCATGCTATTTTTGGCTACTAGGTCCAGTGTCGGTTACACCACTGTCCTGTCCTACTATAACTGTGTTAGCAAACAGTGCAACTCTGCTGTGTAACTGATCATAATCTTGCCAGAGTACAGAGACATTTACTGAACAGCAGTTTGTTATGAAACATATCTTGGCTTGCTCATGTCTAAGTTATGCCAAGTATCGACCACCCAAACAGAGCATGAAAATGGGGCTTTGTTGGAATGCTCTAATAAGGTTAACCGAATTCTGAAAGCCTTAATGGCCACTATCACCCTGTGGAAAATTCTACATTATGTTGTTTACAAAAGCACCAAATTAGTTAAATTAAAATATTCTTCATACTTTTCAAATCAGATCAGATCAGAGCAAACACCAAGACTCTATTAAGACTGTGAATATTTGATCCTCATTTAAATTCTTGCGGTGTAACATAAAATGTCATGCTTTTAGGTCACACATGGTTTTACAGATTATGTGACAGACAGGATATGACCTATATTTCTTTAGTGGGTCCATACAAACAAACTGGAAAGTGACTGTAAAGACACACCTATTAGCCATGCCCTAGTGCACAAATCTTACTACAACAGAGGTTTTATCATTCTCCATTAAAGTCCAATTGATTCCAGTAGTTACATGATTCCACAGACTGTACAGTATGTCTATCTGTTTTCTTTATACTTAGAATGTGACAACATATACATATACACCATAAACATGACAGCCAGATCTATTGTTTTTTAGATCTTACAGAATCATGCATACTTATCAATGAGTCGGACAATGCGGACAGAGTGCAGCTACACAACAGAGCTGCATACTCCTCTCCTGCTCTTATCTGTCGTCTGATGAACTCTGTCTGAGTGGTTCTTTGTTGCTACCCTCCCTTCCTCTGCTTCAAGGTTTCTGTGATTTTTTTACCCATCATCAGTGTCTTTCTCTTCAGTTCAGCTTTCTCTTGCTTTCACATCCCCATTCTGTCACCATCTTTTACTCTCCCTCTATTCACAAGCATTACTGAAAAGCTCTTTTTCTTTTCTTCTTTTATTTATTTCTTTTTTTTAACCACTTTAGTTGTTTAAACTGCTTACTATATGGACAAGAAGTATAAATGTTTTACCTAACAATGCTGAAATTATAAATAAAAATATAGGTGTGCTTTGAAAATCAATGTATCTTGCCTCTTTGACTTGCCATGTTGCGGGTTTGATACTGGTATAGATTGAGTCAAGTGTTAAATATAGAAAAGCTCATTGCTTGTTCCTCTCCACTTTCTGAAGGACAAATTAATAAGCATTGTTCCACTAGCACTTCGAGGCATTGGCTTTAGCATTATGTTGTCCTGGTGAAGCCATTAACGCCATGTCACAGAGGTGTTTCTCTGTCACTGGCAACTTGCAGAGGTGGCCATCAGAATTCGCATCAGATCAAAGCTCATCGTCTCTGCTTTTGTCTCTTTCAGCTGCAGGTGCAGGTGCAGAATCAGTAGACATTATTGTTGCTGCCCGTGTTGCTGAAAAGAAGATTTCCAATCTTACTGGGTCCACTTACGTATAAAGAGATGCTTTGCAGAGAAACTGAAGCAAAAAATAAATAAATAAATAAATAAAATGAAAAAAAAAACAATCTAAGCTGCAAACCAAGGGGATGGGAAAGAAATCTATTAGGCAGTTATTTATTGGTTGTTTCATTGATGTACTGTGAGGGGAAATGTGTTTTGACGCAGGTGAAAGAACTCATACAAGGTAGATTCTGCCAGACTCTAATTCCTTAATGATAAGAACTGAAGGCAAAGTCATTTTACTTTTAATTCATCCTGACAAGGGGCAAACAAATTCTTATCATTAGAGATAAATTGTACAAAATGTCAGGAAATTAAGCTAAAGGAAATTAAAGGAAACTCTGACCTTATGTTCACACAGAGCACAACACAATCAGTGACTCATTAATTTCCTAAGGTGCTGGGAGTCTAACTCAGTAGATGAGCGGATGTCCAAAGAGTTTGTCAGCTGTGAACAGTGAGTCAAGCCATCTCAACTACAAATCAAGTCTTTGTCCTTCCTGAGACTTTATATGGATATTCAAGGCTTCTCAAACCTCAACAAAACAATGACTGCAAATATGTGCAAGAGAAAACTTCCCTTCAATCTTTGTCTTTTCTTAACCATTACAGGATATAAGAAGGAGGGCTGCAGGCTGAAAAATCAAAGAACCAGTGGCATTATAAGTTATTTAAATAAAAGTCACAGTTGCACAGAACAAATTCATTGAAAAGACCAAAACAATCAATAGATTTAAAGTAATCTCAATACTTTCAGTCTCAGACCCAAGTTGGATCCATAACATAGACTATCTTTACCTAATAGGGATAAATGATCTTAAAACAGTTGGGTCCAGTAGTTTTAGCTGAAAAAAAATATCCAAATAAGGGTGAATGCTGCATATGGAACAATTATTTTTGGCTGGTGATTAGTAGGCATTTGGTGCATCAGCAAAGACTAAAAAAAATAATGTATTCTTTACTATTTAATGGTTTTGGACAATAACAAGGAAATAATCATCTGTGGCATAGAGGAATAACCAGCCATGGGTTTCATGTAATATTTTTTAGAAGCATCATATGTTTTTTTTTTGGTTTAGTTTCATAAATCCTCCAAATTTCACCTTTAAAGGTTCAGTCTGTAAAATATCACCATGATTGTGTGCTTACATGCAGTTGGTGTCTCACTTGTCATTTGTTGACATTCAGTCATTTTTTGACATTAGCTGATTCCATTTCAAGCTAACGGTAGCTAGTGTTGCACGTTACTACTGCTAATCAGTAATGAGGATAAGGATAATTGCAGGAAAAACGAAATAGAGATCAACTTGCACATTCTTATTATGAATTTAGACAAGCTGTTAGTTTAGAAATAGAGTCAGCTAATGTCAACAGACTCCCACCACTAAACAGACTCCAATACAAACTTCCCATAAGGGGTCGACCGATTATCGGCACTGACGATTATCGGCTTCGAAATTGATCATTTTGAATATTATCATTATTGGCTTTTTAAAGTGTCCGACAGCTGATATGATGACCAAACTGAAAATGGGGTTATTTTGGCTCCGATGCAGCCTGCTGTCTCAGGTCCAAGCATTGCTCCTCTCACAGCAACATCTGATTGGTTACACGGTACGTGCCGATCAGCAGCGCTTCCACTCCTGATTGGCATGTGCCGCATGTGTGAAAACTGGGCAGACACACAGAGGAGAAGCCGGCCACCCTGAGCCAGGTGTACAGGCTTATGTGAAGGCAAGTTAAGGCAGCAGATTCTGCCAAAGTTGTAATAAACATCACAATCCTCTACAACCCATGGCTCCAAATAATGTTACTGAAAGTCCCAATATATGAATGCAATAAGTGAAAGCACTGTGAAGGGAACGCTTAGTAACTAATTTTCACCATGTAGCTTAGCTTGGAGTACCCCCCCCTTCTGTCTGTATCACTATGAGACTCAGTAATCATAATAATAGGGACATAGTCTGTGATAGTTGTATGGTGTGTGTGTGATTGCGTGTGTGCGTGTGAGAGAGAGTAAAAACCTCCAATAATTTCAGTTTGGTTTTGGAGGGCTGATAAGCTTAGCCTTTCTCCTCCTCTCTGTCTCACTCCGAGATGGTCACTGGATCATAGCATTGATGAGCGTGCACTTATAAACATGCCAGTGTTAGCAACGCCGGCTAACTTACAACTGCAGTCAACTGGCATGGTGTTATCACTGCTGGGATAGTGAAGTGTGTGTGAAATTAGAAGCTGTAGAGGATCAGAGTGAGATAAAATGGTTGGGAAATGTTTAACAACAGGTCTCATGATCCCAGGATATTTTACTTTACTTTTTTTTCCATTTTGAGAGATCCCAAGCGTAAGAAAATGACATTGTTAGATGAAATGTGTCTGAAGCTCTCTTTGATAGTCTTGTAAGAGGAGGAGAGAAGCATGATGTTGTTTAAGACTTTAGACATAAGGGCATCTAAGGCTGACATGGACTGTATGGTGTACAGTGTTCAAAGGTCAATAAGCTCTCCTATTGCGACTGTAGTTTTTTTTTTTTAGGTATAATAAGTCAGTAACAGTAATTAGCAGCTGAGTAGCCTAGTTTTGAATGACAGGGCCCCTGCTATCACATGCAGTTAAA
>JAPQRP010050461.1:0-10380 GCA_037367295.1 Apogon hyalosoma
TCTATCTATCTATCTATCTATCCATCCATCCATCCATCCATCCATCCATCCATCCATCCATCCATCCATCCATCTGATCAGATAAATCACACTTACCAGTAAATAAATACATCAGCAATCACTTCGAACTCTCCATACCACTGATTCTCATCTGGTGGGTCGCGACCCAAAAGTGGGTTTCAACCTATTTTCTGTGGGTTATTTTTTAACAATGTTAAAAAAAAAACAATCCTGTGCTTTATTTTTTATGGAGCTGAGTGCTGTCCATTCACACTCCCCAACAGTAGGTGGCAAAGTCTCTATTCATATCATGGCAAAACTTAGGTTTGACAATGACGTCACTAGATATGGTTTTACCTACATCAAACAAAAACCTCTGTGTGTTTAATTCTTGAATAAGTGACTGAATACACTTTTAATTTTTAACTAAGTGCACATTTTTGGTTTTGCTTAAAATATACCAAAGGCTATGTTCAGACTGCAGGCAAATGTGGCTCAAATCAGATTTTTTTTGCCCATATGTAACCTGTATCTGATCTGTTACAGACAGTTTGAACAGCACAAATCTGATTTTCTTTTTCAAATCTGACCCAGGCCACTTTCATATGTGGTGCTAAATCCCATATGTATCTGAAATTTTGCAATGCAACTTCAGTCTGAACAGCAAGGTCGCATTTGTCTGACCTTTACGCCATTGAAATGCGACAAACATCATAATTTTGCGTCCCAGGAGGAGGAGCGGTGGGAAAAACATATTTACATCTGTAAACACAGTGCACGCCTGCGTGGTCACGTACTACGTCAGCGCCACTTCAGGATCAAATTCATTTCATACTCAAACCTGATAGAAGTCACATTTAATGTGTAATATGAACGAGCACACAAAAGAATCGGATTTCACCAAAAATCCAAATTGTGCATAAAGACCTGCTGTGTGAATGTAGCCTAATTAAGTGTTAAAGGGAATATTTCCCTCTTTAGCATTGCCACCTGCTGGTCAGTTTGGTTTACTATTACACTTATCTTTTGTGTTTTCATACTGTTATATCTGTATTATCTCAGGCTCAAAACATGCCATCTTTTATTTAAATACATTTCAGAAGTTGAACCCTTTTGAATGTGGGCTGATCATTGAGGGGTGATAGCGGGTCCAGAGGCCAGACCAGTTGAGAACCACTGGTCTAAAATACACTAACAAATAGATAAGTGACAGGACTGAGTTACTCCTACACTATCATGACAGTATCTCTGACAAGTCTTTTTTCGTGCAACAACAATTATCTCCATTTGTCCTTGATAGTGAGATTATTCCTCGAACATAAAGCACAAGGTCTCTCCTTTGCATTTCAAAGCCAAGGTTAACAAACACATCTCGTTATTTTCATATTAACTAAACATATACGTGAGTCACGCTCAACATGTACAATGAATTCATGATCAGTGCATTTTTATGGATTATATTTTGATAAATGGTGACCCAGTAAACTCATATCTTTGAACTATTGTGGCCTTGGATCTCAAGTTTGGGAATGGAAAACATATTTCTATATTCTAACTCTACTTTACATTTGTTGGTTAAAGCTGCAGAATTGAAATCAGGGAAAAATAAAACCAACATCTGCAAATATACCCCTTGCGCATAAAAATGTGCCTAATGAAAAAATGACAATTTCGCCAAAACTCAAATTTTTCTGTGAAAAGTTTTTGCTTTTGCAAGAGGTGGATTTTCGGATGTAGCAAAATTGGTACATTGCGCAAAACTGCAATGGAAAGACCTTTTTGTGCAACTACAGTCATGTGAACAAAAAAAACAGATGTTGCTTCTACAAGTACCGTTACTTCTACTAGTACCTTCGCTTCTATTCTCCAATGTCCGGTCCCTCGACAACAAGCTGGATGAGCTACGTTTGCTGAGAGAAACCCACAGAGAGTGGAAAGACTGCTGTGTGTTTGCTTTCACTGAAACATGGCTCCACAATAACATCCCAGACATGGCCATACAGCTGGAGGGGATGACATTATTCTGGGTGGACAGAGAGGCTGCTAGTTCTGGTAAGAGCTGAGGCCGGGGGGCTATGCATCTATATTAACAAAGACTGGTATGTTAATGCCAAGCTAGCCTCTGAACACTGTTCTAAGGTGGCGGAGTTCCTCATTGTGAAACGCCGGCCCTTCTACCAGTCGAGGGAATTCACCAATGTGATTGTAGCCGCTGTTTACATAGCTCCAAGTGCTAATGCTAAAGCTAATGCTAACAAGGCACTCAGAGAGCTGCACGATGCAATCAGTGAACTCTTAACCAAACACTCAGACAGCTTCGTAGTGGTTGCAGGGGATTCTAACCACACCAGCTTAAAAACTGTGCTCCCTAAGTTCAAGCAACTTGTGGACTTTAAAACCAGAGGAGATAACCTGCTGGATTTGGTATATGCAAACTTCCCTGACGCATACAAAGCAACCCCCCGCCCCCACCTCGGCTGCTCTGATCACCTTTCAGTCATGCTGGTGCCCGCTTACAAACCCCTACTGAAACGTAGTAGACGAGTGAAAAAGCAAGTTAGGATCTGGCCAGAGGGCGCATCCTCAACACTTCAGGACTGTTTTATGACCACTGGGAGGTTTTCAAGACAGCAGCCTCCCAGGTTGATCAGACTGATGTTGAGGAGTATGCTGAAGCGGTAACCAGCTACATTGCGAAGTGTACAGAGGATGTCACTCCAATTAAGACCTTCACTGCATGTAGCAACCAAAAACCTTGGATGACTACAGAGGTGTGCTTGCTGCTGACGGCCTGAGATGCAGCCTTCAGGATGGAAGACAGGACTGCTCTTCATTCAGCCAGGTCTGCGTTCTCAAAAGGGATTAAGGCTGTGAAACGCACCTATGCAAAGAAAATCTGAGGTCACCTCTGTGACTCAGGAGACACCAGACAGATGTGGCAGGAAGTCCAAGCACTGACAGACTACAAGACCCGGCAAGGAACTGACGAGGATGACGCCTCCCTTCCAGACAGGCTTAACAACTTCTTTGCATGCTTTGAAGCATCAAACCCGACAACAAGAGAAAGGGCTGGTCCTCCTCCTCCATCTGTCGAGCCAGCTCTCATTATCAATGCAGCAGACACACGGAGGACCCTATCAAGGGTCAACCCACGAAAAGCGGCAGGTCCGGACAACATTCTAGGACATGTGCTCAGAGTCTGTGCTGGTGAGCTGGCAGAAGTACTGACTGACACTTTTAACATCTCCCTCAGTCAGGCCACTGTCCCCAGATGCCTCAAAACATCCACCATAGTTCCGGGGCAAAGAAATCTGTTGTTACCTGTCTGGACATCTATCACCCCATTGCACTGACACCAATTGTGATGAAGTGTTTTGAACAGCTCATTTTAACCACACATCACAGACAGCCTCCATGCATTGCTTGACCCCCTTCAATTCGCTTACCGCCCCAACCGCTCCACAGAGGATGCGATATCCACCACTTTGCATTCAGTCTTCACCCACCTGGACAATAAAGACACCTACGCCAGAATCATTTACATTGATTTCAGCTCAGCATTTAACACCACTATCCCTCAGAGACTAATGGAGAAACTCCTAGCACTAGGCCTGGACACCACCACATGTCTCTGGGTCCTGGACTTTCTGACAGAGACCCCAGTCTGTCTGGGTCAGAAAGAACATTTCCAACTCTATCACGCTGAGCACTGGATCTATGCAAGGTTCTGTGCTTAGCCCGTTATTATTTACACCTCTAACACACGACTGTGCAGCCACACACAAGGGGATCCAGATCATCAAGTTCGCCGACACAGTGGTGGGACTCATTCATGGGAACGAGGAATCAGTGTACAGGGATGAAGTTAAACACCTAGAGGGCTGGCGCAGAGAGAACAACCTGCTGCTCAACTTGGACAAAACGAATCATCGACTTCCGTAGGTCACAACCTGAGTATGCTCCCTTCAGCATCAGCGGCTGAACAGCGGAGAGAGTGGAGAACATCAAGTTCCTTGAAGTGCAGATCTCGTAGGACCTGAACTGGAATGAGAACACTTCAGCAATTGTTAAATGGTCCCAGCAGAGACTTGACTTTCTGAGGAAGGTGAAACAAGCCTCTCTCCCCACCAGCATCCTCAGGACTTTTTATAGACGTGTGGTCGAGAGCGTTCTGACATACTGCATCTCAACATGGTACTCCAGCTGCAGTATGTCAGACAGAAAAGCCCTGCAGAGCATAGTCAGGGGGGCTGAGAAGGTCATCGGAGTTTCTCTCCCCTCTGTCCAAGAACTCTTCCGGAGCCACTGCAGGAGCAGGACACTGAACATCGTCAGGGACTCCTCACATCCTCTCCATAAACTCTTCGAACTGCTGCCATCAGACAAACGCTTCCTGAGCATCAGAGGCAGAACCACCAGACTGATCAACAGCTTCATTCCACAAGCTGTCAGAATGTTGAACTGCTGATATCTGCACATTTGCACTTTTATCTAATGCACTTTTATCTAATTTTAGTATTTTAATCTAACTTTAGTAATCTAGTATTTTAAACCTCAGTTTTTAGTATTTCATTTATTTATTATTCCAAGATTGCAACTGTTGTTATTTGTTTGGATCCTGGGGAAATGCACTTTCATTTTGTCTGTAGTGTCAAAATGACAATAAACTTGATTTGATTTGATTGACGTTACAAAACAAGCGAAGAAGAAGAGTTTTAAAACAAACATGGTGCGGTATGTGCGAATACACAAGGAAACCCAATCATTTTTTTTAATTTAGTATGGGACAGAGGGGTAACAAGCATTCTAGATTCAAAACAACAGATATTTAAGTTTGTCGCCACGTTTATGGAGTGACTTCTTATGACATCTCGCAATAATAAATAAATCATCGCATTTGTGATTTAATGCAAACCCTGTCGGGGGTGTGTGTGGGGGGGGTCTGTGCCTACCACAAGACTTATACATGCAAACCATATGGCCGTAAAACTGAAAATGAAACTTAAGATGCTTATAAGACGCGGGTCAGTAAATCTTAAAATGGGAGGCTGGGGGGAGATGAACAAAACAGAGGGAATAATAAATAACAGCGGAGGGGAGGTAATTGTAAGAGCAGAGGGAGAGACTTCTCCATAAATACCGTGATGTATGTATCTCTATCTCTCTATCTCTCTCTCTCTCTCCTTCTGATGTTTTCACAACTAACTTATGAATAACAGAAAATTTAAGCTTGACAAAAATGTGACTTGATTTGTATCATGATACATATCGATATCATCCAATGTGAAAGGAATTATCATGATATGATTGTTTTCCATATTGCCCAGCCCTATGTTACATTATCATCACACTGAATAAGCATTGTGAGGCATGATCCTGTCATCAAAGCTAAAGGTGGTCCAATGAAATATTGCACGAGCCACTTTTTTTTTGACAGGGGACTACATATTGCTTCTTAGTTGCTATAGGGTGATGTATGTATTTCTTAATGGAGGCAAAATTTTGAATAAAAAACTCATATTTTCATTTTAGCTAATGAGGATGCCCCAGGAAATTTACTTCCAACTTCAAAGCCATACTAGCAAAAGTATGAACAAGAAACCAAGAAAATGGTATCAGTTTTAAGGTTTAGAAAATAGTTATATATTTGCAGTTATTCATAAGTAAGTGAAAATTGTGAACAGAGGTAAAAATATAGTCTTACTATCACATATGGAAATACACTGAGAATGTGTGAACATGCTTTTCCTGCAGGGAACGTCTTGTTACACTCTGACTATGGAAAATGCCAAAACACACATCACACAGTTCAACACACATGGTCACAGTTGGTGTGTTAGACTGGGGACACACCTACAAATATAGAAGTTTTAAAGATGCACCACATGACTAATGAACACACGCAGGGATGATTTTCTCAGAGTTGCTGTTCCTCAGTGGTAAACACAGTTATTGACATGGGTGTGATAAACAACAGACAGAATTTTGCTGCTGAATGATATGACCTCAATCAGCTGTTACCTCAGCTCGGGGTCATCGCTGTGGATGGTGACTGTCTGGGGTACGTTGAAAGGGTTTTTGAGGACAAATTCCATGTACTCAGCAGAACCCAGGCTGGCATAGAGCAGGTGCTGGGTGGTTATGGCCTGGCTCAGCATGTTGGTGATGCTCTCTGCTTTGCTGTGCTCTTCACTCAGTTTGTTCTGGTGGAGCTCTCCGGTCGGTTGCGTGTCCATAGTCTAACAAGAACATAGACAGGCGGTAACATTCCAGGGTAGCACATAAAATGTTTCAAACATATCTTTGAGGTTTAAGTCTTGTTGCCAATTATTGGCTCTTCTTTTCCATAGCCTCCCTCACTGTGCTACTCACTAAAAACAAGAATTATCTCAGCCCTCATATCACATCAATCAATCAAATCAAAGTTTATTTATATAGCCCTTTACAACAACATAACGAAGACCAAAGTACTTTACATCTAAAAGCATGATTAAATTATAAGACAGCACATCTTAGTTGTGTATCTAATCTGGTCTCGTGTTGGATTCAACACACTTAGGTCTCTTGTCTTAGTCTTGACTTGGTCTTTGTTCAGGTCGTCTTTACAACAACATGAGCTGTTGGTATTTAAAGAGTGAGTCCACAATGTTGTGCCACTGTGGAGTTTACCAAAATGGAATTTGTTTTCTTGTTTATGGCAGGGTACATCCAGCATTAAGCTTTGTCAAGATTAGATGGGTGTTTATTTTCTGCAGTAATCTAAAAGCCCATGGAAAACCTTACTGGCTTGGCAATGTGATGTTCTGGGTTAGCCTACAAAAAATATGCCATTGAATGTACCATAACTCTGTATCTGAAAACAAAATATTACTTATACTCCAAGGCACATACTGCCAGACTATGTACAAGTGTGTCCCACACCGTGAAAAATAAGTCAAGAAAGTAAGAAGGTTTTGTTTCTGTGAAAGAGTCACAGGCTATGTTTACACAACCAGCCGTAGAGTTCAATTCTAATTTGCTGCTCAGAGCAGATTTTTTGTTTGGCTGTTTTGTTTTGGCTACAGAACATCGCCTTCAGTAAAAGTACTAAGAGACACAAATATAATACTCCAATTGTGCATTACAAACCTTACTTTTAAACCCAAATATGTTGTTATCAATATTATCAGTGTTTTCAATATTCATTGAGCAGTAAAAGTCCCTGTTCATACTGTGTGTGACGTTTTGGATTAAGATTACTCATCCTATTTTTAAGACTATGTTGCATTTAATCTATAAGGGACCCAGTGTTACATTTGTGTCAGTTCCCACATTAATTTTTCTCTATATGTAATATTCCTTAAGTGTTTTATCACCATTTATTGTAGTATTATCTTCTGTATTTTGTGTTTTTTCAGTGAAAATCAGGTATTTTCCTACATTTAATTTACTAATCATGCAGATGTTCATAAAAGCTCAGAGTAAAGTTGAGAAATATTTGATCAAAATAGAGAAAACTGAAAAAAAGTGACTTTTTCAGCAAAATCTATCACTAACTGAACATAAATCCAGTGTGTCCAGCCACTGTCATTGATCCAGCTCCATGGGTTTTACTGGTGAATCAATGTTGTAGAAGATGACGGGATTACTACACTAACTACAGAGCCTCTGCTTGTCCAAATGGGTCATATCTGATGACCATGAAAAGATGAAGAACAGTATTTTACATCAATTATTTACATGTATTGATTGGATTAGTGGATCAACAGGTATTAAACAGTTAAATGAGAAGATGGTTTTGGTCAGTGGTGGATATTTGGGTCTTTATGGGTTAACCTACTTTACAACATGTGAGTGACTCCCTCAAATGCAGAGGTACAACAAATCTCTATTTTAAGGGATGTAAAAGTGGTAAGAGTTCTGATTCAACTGTTCAGACTGAAGTCATATTGAAAAAAAATCTCTGAAAATATAATTTTTTTGTACGTAATGATTCAGTGACTAGACATATATATTAGTTTTACAAATCTAACCAAGCAAAATGTATTTACCCCATTACCCCCTGGTTGTACTGACAAATATGTGGCTTGTTTCGTGTAGTTTTCTGCAATGCAGACACTACGCAGTGTATTGTATCTTTGGTCAGTATAGGTACTATATCCCTAAAATGAATGCATCTTGCAATGAGAGTGGTAAACCAAAATGTCTGAGAAAAATTGAATACTGACGTATGGCCCATTAAAAGTCCACTGGGGACCATCTTGCTCTGAATTAAGTGGTGGCTAGCGGCCCAGAGAAGTCCTATCCAAATTGAATTGCAAAGTAAGAAAAATCTTCTTCCTGTGCAAAAAGCACTCAGTTTTACTCCTCACGGTATTGGCTGTTAGGAAGGTGTGAAGCAACTAGGAACCAGGACTTAACAGAGGAAATACAATGTGCAAAATGTCTAACACAGACATGCACCAAAGCCAAAATCACATTTAGCATGTTCACTCATGGGTGAAAGTACAAGATGCATCTTCGAGTAGAGGACCAATTAACACCTCCTTGTACAGTCACTAAAACACTAAGGGTGGAAGGGCACATTGTCAGGAGGATTGTAACACTGGCAGGCTGTCTGTGAGAGACGCTCCAAGACTCAGCAAACTTTCCCTGGTGACATATCTGAGAGCTGCTGCTCTGCCTCTGTTGTCCGTCTGAGATTTGAGTGAGGACGACACACAGGGACAGACTATTCTGGCTCTGCTTCAGAGACAGGCAGCTATTCTTGGCTCCCCGCTGGCTCAAATGTAGAGTTTGACCTCACCGTGATCTTAGCCACTTGAGTGTCTTCTCTTCCCTCTCGCCGATGCACTGCAGCCATGCAGTTGAGCTTGCGGCGCCCGTCGTCAGTCTTGTTCGGCTCGAGTACTCCGGGCTGGACGATGTCAGCTCTGATTGCGCGTCTGAAGGACAGTGTGCCATCCATGTCTCTGTGCAGTCGTTGTGCCTGAGTGGCATTCCTGGCTGTGAAGGAGAAACAGGCCTGCAATCATGAATATATTTACTGAACAGAGTGGAATCTAATCTCTTTGCCATTTTGACCATATGTTCTAAAAACCCTCCAAATGTCCAAGGGAGAGAGGCGCTGACAGATTTAAGTATTGTTGGAGCACAAGAAACAACAGCTTGTACACAGACAGCAGTCCAGGCACCATTACAACTGGGCTGAAGTTCGATGGCTGGGAAACCACAATCACACTCCCCTCCCAAATTATCTTTACCTCAATGAATATGTATCCCCTGTAAGCCTGAAAATAGCTAATTAAATACTTAATTCATCCATTAGTCACTGAATAATCAGCCTTCATTTGGCCTGGATCATGCAAATTACCTGCATTCTTTAAGGGGTTTGACAAGAACATTTCCCTAATCCTGGACTTTGGACCACACTTAGTCTTCAATAAACTGCTAAGTCAAAGCTGTCCAACTCATATTGTCAGTCTCTCCAAACAGCTTTGGGCTTCTCCTACTCAGTGTGTAGCCATAAGATGGAGCAGATGTCACAATAAGCAGGAGGATGCATATAGTCTGAGTGAAAATGACCACCACAATTTTCTGACAGAAATTAAAAACATGAAGAGAAACAGTGGGAGAGAGTCTGTACATGGGGCTGTGGAGGAAATGAGAAGGGGCATTAACTCTAAGTCTACAAGCCTCATGATGAAAGAAAAACTTCTGGACCTAGGGCTGGACAATAAACATTTTTACACATTATAAATCTCCTAAACTTACTTTCACTCTCAATCTACTTTTGTATTTAGAACTGGATAAAAAAATTAATAAAATTCTCAGGATGGAAAAATCTGGCCTTGGATGTCTGGTCAAAGTTTTTTCACTCTTTATACAGTTGCTTAATATTTTGTTTATTAACATTTGTTAACCTTCACACTACTTTTGAAAACTTTACCTTATTTTGCTCTATGTAGAAAATGTAGCTATATTTCTCTTCCTACTATTTTACCACTTATACGAGAATTAGATTGATAAACACACATACAATAGGTATTCTGAGCATTAGCTTTGTAAAACCGCAGTTAAATGATGGACTATCTAGGTCTAATTTGCATTGCATTGAGGATTTAGGACTGTGGACTAGCATTGTCAAAACGGACAATGTCATCAGGTATCAATTATCAACACAACACCACATCACTTCTATTATTGTACTGGTGAATGTTAATCTATCTCAAAACAACTTAGAGACAAATTAACATCTAAACATAAATCTAATATTTCACCCTTGTTTGGCTTTTCAATGCTCTTGTGTGTGTGTGTGTGTGTGTGTGTGTATACATGTATATATATATATATATATATATATATATACACACACACACACACATAAAACACAGTTTATGA
>JAPQRP010050462.1:0-10376 GCA_037367295.1 Apogon hyalosoma
ATATAATTTGCCTTTAATCGTACAATTGTTTATCCCAATAAATATCATTATTGTCAATTGAAATTTTCTTTTGTCTTTATGGTTTGTTTTATCTACTTTCTCAGCATCAAAATATTATTTTTCATCAATTTAGTCATTCATATTTTGATCTTGAATAAATGTGAATGTTATCATTATAACTGTTTTGATTGTTCTACGTTTAGATTTCTAAAATGTTCTGCTGTTTGTCATATACTGACCATACAGAACAGTTTAAAACCACAATAACTCTGGTTCACTGACATTTATCGTGTTCAGATCTTTAGCCCAGCCATATTGTGACTTTAATAATTATAAAATAGTCTTCCTCATGTGTGTATATAGAGCGCTAAAGTTTAAAGTCCTTTCACAGGTTGTTGTGTATTGTTTTGACTGTTAAACCTTGATATTTTATTCCTTTTCTGAAACATGGACAGTGAATCACCATGAACCAGGGACTCCTACTTTTAATAATTTATACCATTAAATATTTGTTCTGGCACAAACCTGTAAGGATACGCATTGATCAGTACTGTGCAAAAGTGTTATGTTCTTTAAGCAAAAGTTATAATGACCACGCATAATGATTTCTTAGTCTCCGAAACACAAAACCTAAACAGCATTAAAAACAAAAGAGAATTTAGAAAAAACTATGCATATTATAGAGACCATGTGGAACCAGATGGAGAAAAATATTAAAGATGGATAAGAAAAACTCTGGGATGTTCTGCATGAAGCCTGATTTAATATACTACCAAGTCATTTAAGAAAACATCCAGACAGTAGACTTGAGAGAAATTAAGATGTACTAAATCCAAAAATGGCCACATCAAATACTGACTTTTACCTGTAGAAGCCATTTAGTTCTAATCTAATAAATACTGTGCAAATATTTCCTGAATTATCTTAAAAAAAGAGACTTAGAAATAAAACTTCATGTTCATCAAAATGGCACAAAACCAACAATGTAAAGTGACCTAAGACTTTTGCGTAGTATTGTACAAATTGCTCTCTTTTGTTATTTTAGTGTATATAGAATAGATCGTCTTAAATCAGTCCACCGCTTGTTGCATCTGATCATCTTTAGATAATTTAAGTCACATAAACCTGATTGAGACTACTTAAATAATAATACTTGACATGCTGTCATACCTAAATATTGTTTTTTAAATACTGATTGTAAATAACATTTTGATAATGTGTCACTTTTGAGCTCGATTACAACACAAGATTAGCGCTACCTACTCTTAATTTATCCACATCTCAAAAAATCATGTTGATAAATAAAATGAGGTCTAGGGGCAGTCTGGCCTGAATGACCACTTTAATACTTAATCAGTAAAATATATTTTTTGGTATTTTTTTTTATATTTGATTAAAAAACTGAATATTAATATTATTTCCACATCATAGTAAAGTGGTACAGTATTATCTTTTTAAGTGTTAACACAGTAACAACTGTACAACAGCAACAATAAAAGTCTTTGTTCACTGTCATGACATAACAGAAGAAAGGGAAGACAGAGATAAGGGAGTAAGACAAGGAGAGAAGAAGAGAAACATGTACCTTAAACCACAGTCTAGGTGTGCTGCCGGCGCTGTGGTCTCTTTTTTCTCTTTTCGAGCGAGGAGAGATCCGTCTTTCGTGGAACAGGGGAGGAAGAGAGGGGGTGTGAGAGGCAGAGGGGGGGCAGACAGAGGGGAGCATTGGGATAGAAATCTGCACCGTGCTAAATCAAGGCCCACCACAACCCAGCGTACGCCCTGAGCCTCTTCCCTCCAACATTTGTCAGACTCTTTTCATCCAAAGCCCACCACAGGCCGCCTACTCGCAAATCTCTTAACTCTTCATCTTTTATCTTCTTAAATCTCTCTCAATCTGAGACCACCACAAACCCCTGATCGTTTCCTGCAGGATGATTTCACTCAGAAGCAGACGTGTGTATATACAAGACATGAATCTATGACAGAATATTAGAAATAGTCAAAATATATCACCGTGGGCAATTATCGATTAAACATTAAATGAAAAATGGGGTTTTATAACTGATTAAACACCTCTTTGATGCAGTGTCATCATTGTAACTAGACATGACAGGATTTATTTCTTACTGTAGAGTACTTGTTTTTAAAGCCATAGTTGATATATTGTCACATTAATGCTTGTATTTTTCTAAAACACCTGTATTTCATTTCAGATTTGTGGCCAAGATGAAGGACTTCATCCAGTATGTCTTCATTCTCACCTTCTTCATTTTGGCATCGGGTAAGTTGCACTGATTGCAGGTGAGCTTTTTTTTATTTTCACTTGGGGTACACTTTTTTTTTTTTTTTGCACATTAATCTCTCTGTCTCTGTAGGGGCTCAGGAGGAGATAATATATGCTCAAGTAGGAGGAACAGCTATCCTCAAGACCCCACCCGTAGATCAGTTACAAGATCATTACATTGACTGGTTATTTGAAGAAGGGCCTGCTTCTATTGCCTGGCGCAATCGTTATGACAGGACGGAAACTGCTGAAGGTGAACAGTGCACATATGTTTGTACTATCAGCAGATAAAGCAGGCCCATACATTTTAGGGAATATCTTTTGAGCAATAAAACTACTGTCATTTCATTCTTGTTTTGCAGATGAACCCTGGAAAGGTCACCTGAAAGTGACTTATGAAAAGCTGACAATCACAAACATCCAAGAAGGAAACTATGGGACTTTTACCTGTATTGTGAAGGATGCTCTCAGCAAAGAAAAAAAGACAAAACAGTATAGACTACTCAAACTCAGTGGTAAGAGTGCAATAATGTGAGATATTTACAGTATTTATCTGAGATATTTACCCTGACACAGTTTAATTTATCATATTTTTACACAGAACTTAATGTAGATGTAGTTCTCCATTTTGTCCATGTTGTTAAAATGCAAACTTTAATGCTGTGATTTTTTACAAAGCAACAAAGCACTAGTAGAGGAAAGATAATAAGATAATACTAATGTAGAAATGTAAAAATGCTCCACTAGAGATACGAGCTCTGCCTGAAAAACTCAGTTTAAGTGAAAGTGCATAAGTATTTGTAGCAAAATGTAGTTGAAGTACTGAAGTCTTGCTTTGGTCATTTTGACTGAAATATAATCATATACATGACATAGAATGATTAATGCCAAAGCATCAGTATTAGAGCAACATAGTGCTGTTGTAGATGCTGGAGATGGATTTAGTCTGACCAACTTAATGTATGAGTTCTGAGGGCTCATCATGTGATTAATGACAGAGGGAAGAGGAAAAGCCAAAACCCTAATACAGAGATTTAGTTTTGGGGCTTTTTTTTGCACTTTGATTTTTGGTGAAATAATAAAAAAAAAATTTTAAAAAATTCAACATTATGAAATTAAACCACATGAGACTCTCAAAGGGTAAAAATCACTATTTGATGGAGCTGTTAAAAACTCAGAGATGTCAGAAATGTTAGAAGCCTAAAAGACTGGAAACCACTAATTTAGTCTTCAGGAATGTATTGTGTTTTAAAAGCTTGTTAAATCAACAGTGTCAAGTCTTCATCAAGAAAACTAAAGCTGTCAAATACTGTGGAGTAAAAAGAATAATGTTTGCCTCTGAGATGTATTTCAGTGCAAGTATGACGTAGAATAAACAGAAAAAGAGGTACCGCTAGTTTGTATTTAAATAGAGAACACGAGTAAATGTATTTATAATGTACTGTAATACATGTACTTTATACTGTTATATTCTACCACTTCAAAGCAAGTGTCCTTTAAAATATGTTTTCATGATGTCCATTCTGATGTTTTTTCCTAGTGACTCTGAATTCAGCCTTCCTGCTGCCCAGAGAATCTCTGTCTCTGACCTGTGACGCAGAAACTCCTCCGAGACGCCAGCCACCACGGATCCACTGGCTGAATCCTCAGGGAGTGAAAATGAATGGAGCCACTGGGCGACTACTCAGAAAGGAAGCTGAAAGCCAAGACAGCGGCCAGTGGACTTGCGTTGTGAAAAGTGGTGTGACAGAAAGCAAAGCACACGTTTCCGTTGCTGTCATGGGTGAGTTGCTGCGTACGTGCATCTGAGAATTAGTTTTACAGTCGTGTAACTTTGATCTGAACGTAGGTCGACCATTCTGTTTCTTTTCCTTTTTACTCAGACCTGCTTCCAGCTGATCCTGTTCCTACTCAGTACACCTCTAAATCCTGGCCCCTCTCCCTTCCCTGCTCCTTTCCCACTCACGTCTCCTGGGATAAAGTCAAAGCCAAGGGCATCCAGGAAGTTCACTGGTACTTCTGCTCAAAACCAGACAGGGGCCTCGTTTGTAAAAATTCAATGCTGTTCTCACTCTCTCTGGAGGAAAAACTGACCTGGAAGGCTCACGAAAACAGACAGCTGGAGCCTGCCTCGGACCTAAGTAAAGGAAATCTGTCTTTGGCCAAAAAATTGGGGGGAAAAGAAGACAGAGGAGACTACACATGCACCGTGAAATTTAAAAGTGATGTGACTATAAGCAGAAAGATACCTGTTGAAGTGCTGCAAAGTGAGTCACAAAAAGCACAGATCTTTCATGGGTTTTTTTTTAAGAATGTCATCTAGTTATCACACATCTTTCATCCTAGTGTCCGGCCTTTTTCTTCCTTTCTAGTTGTCGTTCAGAACAAGCTGGCGTTGTTTCTGGGCTACCTCTCTGTTTCTGCTGTTTTCCATGTTTATTGTTTCCATCTCTCTGCTGCAGAGTTTATTTGGAAGAGTCCCTGGTGTGACATGTCTAATCCAGTAGCTAATACACTAGTTGAGCTCCACTTGTTTTAAGAGGGTATAACAAGATTTTTCCTCTGCCAGAGGAGTGTGTTTACATAATGGATTTTAATTGGACTTTGTGTCCTGAGTTATTTTTGATGCATAACTAAGATTTCTCATTTTTATTTGAACTCTACATAACCGGGGACACTGAAAAGAAACAAATTAATTCAAGGCAGGGTTGGATCTAGGAAATCTGAAGCACTTTAAGGGGCATTTATTTTGGGAGTCTCTCATTTCACTAAGTCCTCCAGGGACCCATGTGCAATATTTTTACTCCATTCAAGATTTGGGCACATCTGCCAAATACAATTCAATGTTATTAAAACATTATATATACATTATATAGAATATATACTGTGCATTGTGAAAAAGGTTTCTTATGTAAAGGGTGTTTTCTTTAATGCTGCTTAAGTCAGAGTTTTAGACATAACAGCTGTAAAAAAGTTAAACACCGGTAAATATTTTTGTACATATGTAAATTAACAAAGTTGCTGTGTTAGGTTGTATTTACAGTGAAATACAGCCTTATTAGAAATTAACCAAAATCTATATGTGATCTCCTCTTAAGAAAATTTGAAATCTACCAGTAGTGCAATCAGATTTTATTTGGCTAGATTTCTAATACCTTAAAACCTTAAAACAGCCTGTGCTCATAACAGTAATAAAAGCCCTGTTACTTAAAGCAGACATGTTATTCTTAAGTTCTACAGGGGATCTCAATTGTAAAATAAGGAAACATATTCCTCTACTGTGATATTAATGCAAACCACTGTTTTAACTCATTACTGTCTAGCCAAGTATTAGGTGGAATACATTAGCATAAAGATAGATACCCAAAATAATAACACTTTGCAAATGAAAAATATACTTGAGAAGCTTGTTTTCCCTAATTTCAGGGGTTTTTTTTCTTTCTTGAAATTCCCTTTTTGCAGTGTAGACATGAAAAATGCAAAGAATGCCAGCTGGCTGCAGGCATAGGTGTCCCTGGTGTTCACAAATGACTGCGAGGTTGTTGGATATAAAATGCAAATGATTAATGTAATAAATCAGTCTTTTTCTCCATCCTTCCTCCTGTCTGTTCTCAGTCATCTCCTCCCCAGGAACTGAGTTGATTTATGGCCAGCAGGTCAATCTGACCTGCAGCTCCGGTGGTCTGCTGACCTCTGACCTGCAAGTGAAGTGGTTTCCACCTAAAGATGCGTCCCTGCGGGCTTTGGGATCTGGTCATCGCCCCGCCCAGCTCACCATCCCGGAAGTGGGCAAAGGAGACAACGGGAAGTGGAGGTGTGAGCTGTGGCGGAACAGCACACAGCTGGCATCAGCCTTCATAATGCTGAAAATCGGTGAGTGCAGGAAGTGAGAGAAACAAAGGCAGGAAATATGACATGAGTATGACCTTGTGGCCACAAGCTTTTAAAGATGAAACCTGTAGTTTTACATAATGCATACGTTCTTCATACTGTTTGATGACTGTGTCTCTGTTATATAGAACCTAAATTCAGTGTGTGGATGCTGGTGACCATCTCTGGAGCCACAGTCATTGCAGTCCTCTTACTCATCCTCCTTTTCATCCTGTGCCGCCGCAGACAGGTACAGTTAAATTATCCCTTTTCCCCTTCTGTAAATCAGGTTGGATTACTGGAGTGACATTCACCTTTTTTTGTCTCTACTTCTTTTTGTCTCTTTCTTTGTGGGTGACATTAGCGGAAGATGAGACACCTCAGGCATCGACTCTGCCAGTGCAAAAAGTACGTACCAACCATTTCCTGGACTGATGAAATGGCTCCAAAAACACTTTCACAGTCACACTCTCAGGCCTGAAATCTCTATAACACTTGTAGTCATGAGCTGTTTTACGAAGATACAATCATAAAATAAACATCTCCATTTTATCTTTATTCCATTTCACTCTTTGTGGCTGTTCCCCTTCCCACAACTCAAATGGAAAACTTTGATTTTCTGTTTCAGCCCCCAACCAAGAGGCTTCTACAAAACATAACATCCAAAAAAGACACATTTTCAAGCGGATGCTGCACTCAGATGAATATCTATTCAGACAAGATTATTTTCTCCAGTATCTTAACTCTGTATTTCTGTCTTCTGTGTTAAATGACAAGCTGAAAGTTAGATACATCTGTGTTACTGCAGTTGAGCTCACCAGCCTGTTTGGATTTATTTAAACACATTATTTTTATTTACAATGTGCCTTATCATCAAATCTAACAGACATTTTTTATGTCTGTGAAACTATTGTTTCATTTTATAATTATTCTGTTTATACCTGTTCATTCAGTTTTTTATATTGACATTGTTTTTGATTTGGCTGTTTATATGATGTATTTTTGTGTGATATTGTGATGGTTAAAATAGTATATCTGTATGCACTGATTACTTTCTTCTGTAAATATAAACATACTTTATTTCTTACATACAGCAGAAAAAAACACCCTGAATAACAGAAATTTTGTGACATTTCCTGTAGTAACCCAAAAGTTGCTAAAAGGAAATATATATATTTTTTAATGTATTTTTTTGTACAGGTTCTACAAATGTTGGTGCATTGAAGCTGTTCTAAGCTGGGTCAGATTTGACTGAATAAACATAATTTTTCAATTTCAATAAAATATATTTCAATGATTAAGACTGTTCTGTTTTTTGTTTTTTTTTTTCTTTTATGTTTCAGGTGAAATAGGACATGATATAGTGTAATCATAGATGCTTTTTCCTCCATAAACAAATTGTATAGACTCTCCCTACTTTGTAATACCTTAAATATAGATAATCCTCCATCTGTGTCATGTAAGATATTTATACATCTTAGATACATCTGTTGGTTGTAATTTACCACATATACTTATTTTGAGGGCATTCTTTCATTGGTTCTAATGTGAGCTGGGCCATACATTGATAGAAGACACATTTTTACATATTGCAGTACAAAACAGGCTTAAAAAAAACATCTGCAGTTTAAATAAATGTGTTACATTTTTTCAATATAGTTATCAGTATCTTTTGTAAATGACATGACTGTGACTCCCAGTGTTCTGAAATCCTCATTGCAGACATTATCAGTGGGTGTGTGAGCATCTGACAGATTTTTAATTTAGATTCATAGTGGTTTTACTACCTGTGTGTTTCCTACACTTGATAAGATAGTGTCTCAGTTTTAACAGTTACCTCTTTAGGGGGAGATTTGCATTAATCAGCAGCGGTAATCACTGCTAGAAAAGGTGCAGTGTGTCTGTATCTGATTGAATTGTTGCAGATGAATATTGCAAACTGTAGAGTGATCCTGAATAACTCAAATTTAATTAAAGTCAGTATTGTACCTAAATACCCATAGCATATGTTTAGTAAAAGACTTATACACATGTCAATTTATTCATGCTTTTCTACATGACTCTTTTTGTCAAACAGAGGTGCTGTCAGTGAAGAAATATCAGAAGTCTGCAGGTGTGCACACATGCTGACAGGTTTTACCTCCATGGACACACTTTGGCTCCACAAGGTCACACTGGGAACGCTCTTTAAAGTTTTAGTAAACTTTTGTTGTATTTATCAGTTTTGGTCCTCAAGGGTGGATCCTCGCTGGATGTCAGTTGATTTTATAATGCTAACCTTTATTGTAATGCTGTGCTTAACACATAAACGTGCCTGAAATAAACCATGGCACTGGATGTCACATTTACACCAGACAACAGACCTGATGGCATTTTATCCATAATATATCGTGTGTGATTCTTCAAGGTAAATCTGTCCTTCCAGCTCTTATTCTGAAAAGATTTGCGGATACACTGTAGATTTTAGGTTTATGTGAGTCTTACATGAGTCTGTTACATATAATAAGTCTGTTAAAACTGTATGATATTGGTGCTTAATCCTTAAAGACTGTTTTTGTGTGGATTTCCAAATTACCGTTTCTCTACATTTAACCTTTCCTTAGTGATTTATCATCATTTATACACTGTGTTTTGCATTTTTCAATGTAAATCAGTTTTTTCCAGTATTTAATTTACTGATTATGTAGATGTTCATAAAGTCTGGTGTACATTTTAAGTTTATTATATCAAAATAGACCAAACTGAAGAAAAGCGACTTTTCAGCTAAATATATCATTAACTCAGTATCAAAACTAATGTCTACAACTACTGTCTTTTATCAAACTCCATGGGTTTTACTGGTAAATCAATGTTGCAGAAAATAACGGTGTTTCCACATTCACTACAGAGCCTCTGAACGTCCAAATGGGTCATATTTGCTGATGATGAAAAGCTGAGAAACTACATTTTACCTGAATTATTCACATATATTGATAGAATCCGTGGTTCAAATGTTCTTTAACATTTCAGATCAGTAGATTCTTTTGGTGACTGTTTAGGTATTAGAGGGTTAACCCATAAAGACCCAAACAGCCATGGGCAACCAAAATCTTTCACTGATCTCAAATGTTTAATAACTGCTGAGCCACCAAACTTATTAATACATTGAAATAATTGGTGTAAAATACAGTTTAACATCCTTTCACGGTCATCAGATATGACCCATTTGAATGTTCAGAGGCTCTGTAGTGAACGTGGAAACACCGTCATCTTCTACAACATTGAGTCACCAATAAAACCCATGGAGTTTGATCAATGACAGTGGATGGACACACTTTGTTTATGTTCATTATTGATATATTTTGCCAAAAAAGTAACTTTTTTATCAGTTTTCTCGGTTTTTGATGTAATAACGCTCAACTTTAAACTGAGCTTTTATGAATTTCTACATGATTAGTAAGTTAAATATAGGAAAACACCTAATTTACACTGAAAAAAAAAGAAAAATACAGAGGACAATACTATAATAAATGGTGATAAATCACTTAAGAAACGTTAGATATGGAGAAAAATGTTTTTGGAAAGTGCCACAAAAGTAGCACCGGTGAAACAGGCCAAAGTATACCCCTGACTGGAATATACCTGGGGTTAAAGCGGCCTGGGCCAGAATATACCCCCCCAGACCAGATTATACCCCCATGATATCAGCAGTGTTAAGTGATATACACAAGAATTACTTAGTTTTTCAATATTTTATTGGGGTTCAGCTTTGTTAGGTAAATTAAGTGAGAAAGTTAACTGACTCAAATCTTAAAACTCTAAATTACTCTTATTATTTCACTCACAAAAAACCTTAATCAGTTAAAAAAAAAAATAGACTTCCACAAAGATCAAAGATCACTACCTCACTTCTCAGTAGTGTTTACACATTAAAATAAAAACACATGAAAAACAAAACATATAATACAATTGTTCAATTAATTTGATTGTTCTTTACGTAATAAGAGTCCTGAAACTTCAAGTTCTAAGACTAGTCCTCACTACTATATAAATGTTCAAAGTTAAACACTAATAACATTATAGAATTGGGGTATATTCTGGACTGGGGGTATACTTTGGCCTGTAGGGGTATATTCTGGACCGGGGGTATACTTTGGCCTGTAGGGGTATATTCTGGACCGTGGGTATACTTTGGCCTGTAGGGGAATATTCTGGACCGGGGGTATACTTTGGCCTGTAG
>JAPQRP010050463.1:0-10375 GCA_037367295.1 Apogon hyalosoma
ACCCTCCGGGGGGGCGGGCGGATGTTGTTTTGTTTTTTTTTTTTTTTTACACATTTCTTTATTGTTAAGACAGAACATGAGAAATTATTATTCCTTTTTGTTTCCTTCCCTTCCAGCGGTGCCCCCTCTGGTAGGTGGCACCCTAGGCAGTCACCTATATGACCTATGCCATGGGCCAGTCCTGGTGGAATCAATAAAATCTTTTCTTTTCTTAAAACCACAAATAACCTGTTTTCTGTATGGTTTGTGTTGTCACTAGCTGCATTAAAGATCTGTTTGCAATTGTCCAAATAAGGTCAGAATTGTCACACTTTATTCTGAACCATAGATCAACAAACGACCAACTTAGTAAAGGCAATAACGTCACATAATAACTTTGTCTTCATAAGCCACATAGCCAAACTCACCTGGAGTTAGATGCCACTTCAGCATCAAACTCCATTATTTTAGACCCGTGTCCAGTGGTGAAAACAAAAACAATGCTTTTAGCTTTTGTCACTTTGTTGCTTTCTTTTACCCCTTTTCCACCAAACTGGTTCCAGAGCTGGTTCGGAGCTAGTGCCTGACTTAGCACCAATTCTTTGTGTTTCCACCACCCAAGCACAGGCCAAACCAGTTCCAAAGTGGTTCCAAACAGGTTCCAGGCAGGCACCAACTTTGAGCTGAGCTAAACTAGGGTCAAACTAAGAACCAATGATGTGACTGCTGTGTCATCGGTGGACGGGGTTTACAGACCCAAATGAGAACAGCGAAAGCTATGAACTGGCATTTTTAAAACTACAAGTGGGTTTTTAGTTTAGTTAAGTTTTTAGGGAAAGAGTTATAGACAGCAAAAACAAGCAGCAGTGGACTGAGGAGGAGACCCAGTGCTTTCTGGCACTGTGGGCTTCATCCAAAGTCCAAGACCAGTCGAAGGAGCCTCTGGAACAAAGCTGTGTTCGAAGAAATATAAAGACAGGTGGATACAACCGGACCTGGACCAGCTTCTAAACAAACTAAATAAGTTACAGAAGGACTACAGGGACCAGAAAAAACAGCTTGGACACAGTGCCTGGCAGAAAAGAATCCCTCATTTGGACTTTCTGGACTGGGTTTAAGGAGAATGGTCAATCTGACTACCGGTGCACTAAACTGGGCCACAGCAGACACACAGTGGCTCCCAGCCTGTTGGTTTGTAAATATTCAGTTAATATCTTGATAATCCAACACATTGACATTTTTTGGCAGAAATTCAGATGGCTTTATTTTTGACACTAATGATTATTTTTGGTCATTAAATGTATTCATTCTTTTTCCCTAGTAATGTGAAAAAACACCTGCTTCTGTCTTCATATAGATATAAGTTAATATGTGGTTATTACCCAGTACTTTTTTGGTGCGGGTGAATTAATTCTGCTTGCAGTTGAATAATCGTGGAGGATGAGTGACATGAGAATATGTGTGTTATGCACATGTTCATTCATGAATTAGTGTGTGTCTGTGTGCGCTCATCACCTCCTCCTGGTGTGGGGTCATCTTTGGTGTCACTTTGGCCCTTGTATTCCTTCTGTTCTCTGCCTCCACCTCTTCCTGTCAACATAGAGGAGCATGAACAAAATAAATACATACACAAACAAGCCAGCTGTTTATGTGTGTATTGAACAGAGAGGTGAGAAGGAGACATGATGCTGAAAACAGCCATAAAATGCTTCATAATGGTAGGACAGTTTAAATGAGATGGGGCCAGTCCTTAATGGAGGTAGGCGTCAGGAGAAAAACATTCAGACACTTTGTGCATCAGCATCAGCGGATACTCGATTCCACTCTCCAGTTTTGCCGAGCAGAATAAATTTCAAGAAAAGAAAACAAGCTCCAATTTAGGGTTACTTACCTGCCACAGGGGCTCAAAGTATGACATGCTCAACTGCTACTACTCAAAAGACATGTTCTGAGGGCTTTCGCGTTAGAATGAGGATGATGTTGATAATGAGCACCTTTCATTATGGGTAAACAAAGAAAAACAAACACATAACATATGTGAAAGATTTGTACTTTCTTGTAGAAAGTATCTTGCTTTTTTGTTTTTTTTTCCCCATTGTCCTAATTACAACAAATCAAGTCAAGCATCAGACATATTTTCGCGTAGGGAATGAGTTGGATGATAGGACAGAAATGAGAAATGAGTGACTGAAAGAATGGAAGCTAAATGCATACAAACACACAAATAAAACAGGACATTCTTCAGATATTGTCCACTCAAACCTTTAGGCAGTATGTAACCCAGATGTTTATGCATTGCCACTTAATCAATTCAACTGACTATCAGCAATTCTTTCACTCTCAACAAAAGACAATGATTGCTACTGACTAATAAATGCAAAGAAATATCAGATCGTGGATCACACCATAATCCAACATTCAAATCACTGTTTTATCACCTTATATAAAATGTAAGCAAGTTATAAGCAAATCATTAGTTTTCCTCCAATTTCCTCTGGTTTCTGGAGGTTTAGGCTGTGTGTGACTTTGTATTGTATATGACTAGAACCACAGCATTTTTGTATCATTGCAGACCAACATTATTATAATGTTTACAATATCTGAATACACAAAACAACAGTCAAGGTACAACATTAATTACTTATGTTAATTTGTTCCATTGGAATTTTCTAACAAACGATGCATAAAGTATCTGTGTAAATCAATTTCACTGGAGTTCACATGGTGGAGTTCAAATTTCAGACCTGAAGCTGACGGGCTTATGGCAGTTCTTCATTAATTTCTTCAGCAGGAAAAAATACCCCCCCCCCAAAAAAAACCAAAACAAAACGAAAAACAAACAAAAATAATAATAACACATGTTCCAGAGTGGTGGGTGCATCAGGGTGAGAAGAGAGGCAGATGAAGTGATTATGCCAATCATGCCTAGAGCCCACAGTAGAAGCTTGTGGGGTCACTGATCTGAGGTTGCTTCACTTGGTTAGGTTTTGGTTTAGGAACACTATGTGTTTATTATGTGTTGTGACATAGTATATTTTTTATAGAAACACTAAAATGGCAAAGCTAATCAATGTGGTCTGATGGAATATTAGAGTATGGGACTTTTTTGACAAGACTCTGTATTATTAATAAAATGTATAAGAGTGTCAAAGAACAAACTAGGGAGCTGTCAGGGAATTCTGACCTGAGAGGGAGGCTTGGCATATGGCAGTGGATCGGGCATGGTGGGTGGCTGCCCCAAACATACACATACATAAAAATTAGAATGGGGGGGTCTGGGGCACACAACATGAGGAGTCATTGGTGACTCAGCAAATATTTATAGAAATAATTTGAGGGGGATGGGAAAGAGAGGAGTGTAGATGTCTAGGATGGGAAAGATAGTAAAAAGCACACAGTGGAAGAGAGAGAAAGAAATCAAGGAAGCGAAAAATAAGAGGAGATACAGATGACTGGCGATAATAGAGATAAACTGTAATTGGAGTGTTGGAAAAGCAAACATGAAATGATGAAACGTGTGTGTGTGTGTGTGTGTGTGTGTGTGAGTGTGTGTGTTAAACAGAGAGATGAGGTGATAGAGGAAGTGTGTGGTGAAAGTAAATGAGATGAGAGATAACATGGATTCAGGCTGAGCAAAAAGAAAGATGCAGAGAAGATAGTGAGGGGCAGTTGTGCTAGAAAATGACAAAAAAAAACATTCTTCCTTCAAAGAGCTAAGGTTTCTCAAATTGGAATCTAAACTCAGTTTCTTTTGTGCTGGTGAAATATTGGACAAAAAGTAGTGCCATGAAATGCCAGACCTAACTCAAATAGTAGCATTATTCTTTAATGTCTAAATATAAATACTTTAAATACATATTCAGGCTTTTTGTTCATGTTCACAAATCAGCTTGAACTGATGCAATTATTGATGTTTGATATCCAAAAACATAGCCATGCTGAACAATACACATTCCATTTGTGCTTATTAAACAGATGGAGGCCAAGCTAACCATTAGATCCCCTCAGCCACATCTGTTTTTGAACTGGTGCAGCTGTGAGGTTGGCTGCTACTGTCATCACAGTACTGAATGATGTTACTGCACACTGGAGATAGGGCTGTCACCACATTTAAATCTGAGTTGATGATTAAATGTTAAATAGTTGTATGTTGTGTCATAATTTTTATGGACAGAATTTCTAGGCACAGCCAGGGGCTGGAGGGGGTCCAGTTTGGGGACCACAATATTTCATCTCTGCTTTTTGCAGATGATGTTGTCCTGTTGGCCTCATCACACTTGGACCTTCAGCATGCACTGGGGGGGGGGTTTGCAGCTGAGTGTGAAGTGAATGGGATGAGGATCAGCACCTCCAAATCTAAGGCCATGGTTCTGGACTGGAAAAAGGTTTGCACTCTCTGGGCTGGTGGGGAGTCCGTGCCCCAAGTGGAGGAGTTTAAGTATCTTGGGGTCTTGTTCACGAGTGAGGGAATGATGGAGTGTGAGATTGACAGGTGGATCGGTGCAGCATCTGCAGTAATGCGGATGTTGTATCGGCCTGTTGTAAAGAAGGGGCTGAGCCAAAAGGTGAAGCTCTCAATTTACCGGTCAATCTATGCTCCTACTCTCACTTATGGTCATGAACTTTGGGTCATGACTGAAAGGACAAGATCCCAGATACAACTGGTCAAAATGAGTTTTCATTGCTCCTCCACATCGAGAGGGGCCAGCTGAGGTGGCAGGGGCATCTCTTTTGGATGCCTCCTGGACACCTCCCTGGGGAGGTGTTCCAGGCATGCCCCACCAGGAGTAGGCCTCGGGGAAGACCTAGGACATGCTGGAGAGATTTTGTCTCTCGGCTGGCCTGGGAACACCTTGGGGTCTCCCTGGAAGAGCTAAAGGAGATGTCTGGGGAAAGGGAATTCCATCATTTTGACATCCATGTTGGCATAACGTTATCTTCTCCTAAAGTCTGGTAAGGTTCATACTGTCTTCCAAATACAACTGTGTAAGTAATTCATTTATCATACAGGGGCATTTATTTACCTGCTTTACTAGTTTCTGGCAAATCCTCCCGAGAAGCCATTAAGAAAAGTCACGGCACATCATGTGACAATGACAGCTACAGGAAGTAGCCAAAACAAGTAAAGATAAATGAGTTACTTACACATAACATTATCTTTTCAAGGCTTACATGTTCTGGATTCTGTTGAACCAAGTACACTGAAATTCATCATGACTTTAAAACCCTTCACTTGCAAGGAATGTTTTTAGTGTGGACATATGGCTGAAATTTTTATTGTCTATAACTTCTACTGCTGTCTTGGCCATGACACTGCAAAAGAGATTTTTTAATCTGAGCAAGTCTTTTTCCTGGTTAAAGGTTAATAAATAAATAAAAGCATCAAACAGAGGGTGCTCCATTGTTCCTTTTACAGAACAAGGAAGCCATTTAAAAAAGACATAAAGCAAATACTGATAATGATAGATACTAGATAACCACTGACACACTACAGGATTAAACTAAAACTCAAAACATTTGCAAGAGAAACATACTTGAGGGTAAAACTCATCTTGACCTGCACTCAGTCACCAGTTCTACAACAACTGAGTAAAGGAGCTAAAATCTCAGTTTTCTAGGGCGAGAAATCTAAAAGGAATATACCAACAAGCAGAAAAATGTATGCTAAAAGGCTGTTCATTCACACAGAATGTTTAGTTCATGGACTCTGGCACAAATGTTACTGAAAGCTGACAATTTTGTTCACACTCAAAGGTGTAGTTGTAGCTGCCAATCTAGAGGTGAGGGGCTGTGTGCAGTGAAGGGTTTCAATAGTTCAAAAAGTTAAATGTAAAGTTTTTAACACCAACAGGAAAACAATTCAAGGCTGAGATGTTCCTAAAAAGACTATTGCCCTGTCTACACTAATACACATATTTTCCTAAGGAGCAATATAAAAAAAAAATCTGTCCACATGACCTTTGTTTTATGCACAGTACATCACAAAAGTGACTAGAAACTGTTACAAAGCATTGTTTCAGGTGGACTACAGATAACACTGAATGTTGTAGACACAAAAGCTTTTGTGTGAAGTTGAGCAATAATGACAAGTCACATTGTGTTGATTTGGGCGTATGAAGTGAATTCTTTATATTATGCAGATTTGGCACCAACACTGGTATGTATCCATTGGGCAAATGTTTCTGTACTGACCTTGATCACCTGCCAGTCATACACAAACTTATACACCTGTATGACATAGTATATTTGATATTCAACAGACATACACATATTGGAGTATGATGCCACTTTTTTCTCAGGGATACACACAAACCCATGTTTTGTCATAACCTATAAAGCAGTTTACATGTAGATGAGGCACACATTTAGAGCAAAATAATTAAATATCTTGGACACTGAAGCAAAGTAAAATGAAGTGATCCACTGTTTTTTCAACACCAGTCAAATCTTATTTATGACAACAATGGGCCTAATATTCTGATTATTGGACCTTTCAAGTGTTTTAGCCTCTGAATTAAAACATTCCATCAGCTCTTCTCTGTATTTAAAACTGCATTCATACAGCTCTGATGGGAGCAGTGCTGAAGTGTTGTCATACAAGTGACTTCGTGATAATCATTTACCCTTCGATCTACAGAGTTATCCACTAAAGTGTCCTTGAACAAAGAAGTGAATCAAACAACCTCCAGAAGTGTTGCTTGTGGTTAAAGCTCACCTCTTTTTGACTTCTTATGTGGTCAGTTGGAAACAGGTACACTACAGGAGAGACCTACAGGAGACTTTGCTTTATGTGGCTTGATTTCACTCTTACCGACAAAGAAATGGCCATGTGACAAAAGCAGAAATATGTTAAGAGGGTCACATCAAAATATAGAATCTATGTTCAAAAATCCTAAGGATATATAGATTGCTACTGACTAAAAGGTAACACAGCCCATTTTAACATCAGCTTTTCAAACTTACAGCAGCTCTGCTATACAAGTGAATATGTTCAAAATAAGGGCCTTTAAAACTGATATTATTTTACCCAGATGGCTCTGACTGGTACTTTTTCCTGCTTGGTACAATTGCTCTGGGCAGATGTGATCTCAGCAACAGTATTCCTGCCCAAAACAAACAAGTCCAACTGAATGCAGTGATCATGTTTTGTCACAAAGTAACAATTCAACAAATCAGTAGGAAGGGTACATGTATGATCTGATATAAGCCTAAGGAAAAAAATGACAAAGTTGATTACAGATTACAGACAGTGAATAATATTCTCTCTCAGTGAGAGAATATTATGATAACATGAAAACAGAAAAAAAAACCCAAAAACTTATTACCTCCTGCAGAGTGTTATCTTCAAATCTCATGGGCTTGGTCTCATTTTGTGAATTTACATTACAGTCATTCAAGATGAAAAAGTTAGGCTCGAGTTTGCATCAATATAATTCCATGACTTTTTTCCAAATCTTTTACTTACCTTCTAGATTTTACATTTCCACAACTTTTCCTTGGTTTTTCATCTACATGGGAACAATGAATCTGCCCAATTGAAATCTCAACTGATTTTTTGGCCATCTGTTTTTCCTGAAACAAACTATTGCTTTTAGGACCCCAGTACTGCTGACATATCTAAAGTAGGTTGTACTTCAAATATATTTATCAGTAGAAATCTGTTAATGCAAAATTCTTGGTGCTTTAGTTAAAATACTATATCATAAGGTTGAAGTACATCGCTCTGCAGAGGCTTTTACTTTAAATGATGAACACAAGAAGCGGAAACCTGAGGTGACATCTGGTTGAGCAGAGAGACTTTTGTAGATTTAACTAAGTACTGATTCTATAAGCTAACAATAACATCAAAAGGTCATGAAAAGAATATTTTTACTGTTGATGCAGTTACCACTACCTCTGCCCTATTCACCCAGGGCTTCTCTGTAAAGCTGTAGAGCTTTTTTTCTTTTTTTTAGCTTTCTTTTATAAACACTGGAGATTTTCTACTTATTTTAAACATCACTATGTAAAATTCATAAAGTTTCAAGTTTGTTTAGCTTCTTCCTAGTTTTTTTGTTTGTTTCCTAGTCGACATCCTCACTGTCAGTACATGCAGTAAAAACTCGAGGTTATGCTGTAAAAGTTGCATAATTTCAATTATTTGATAATTTACAGAAAATAACAGAGGTGCAGCCCAATATGGTAGAGTGTAAATTTACAGTTGAGCTGCGAACATACATTCATACTGTAATCATGCTGATTATGTAATTACTGTTACTCTTAAAACAAATTAAAACCATGAAACAAAAATGCAAATTGTTTAATTTATATAATTTTAAACACTAAAATTTAAAATATTTTGGCATACATAATTCACTAACCCTCTACCCCCTCAAGTAGCTACAAGAGCAAAAACCCTCTCCCTGTTCTCCTAGTTTAAAGTCTAGGGGAAAACACACACACGCGCACACATCTTTGTGCGTGAGAAGAAATTAACCACAAGGAAACTGCTTTCCATAAAAATAAATAAAAAACCTCATGAGCCACCGAGAGAAACAATCTAAGCCTTAGTGATTTGTGTAGTGCTTTGATCTAAAATGTTTCACTCTATATTATGGGGATTAATCCACTGCTCAACCAGTGATAATATATAATGTCTCCTTCGTCTTCGTCATTTATGTTTCCAGCATGATGGAGGTGAACAGTAATAGCCAATAACAATTTAATGAATGAAGTGAGAAGAAACCACACATCTAACATTTATGGTGTGTCTCCTGGGATCCCAAACACAATGCAGCTCTACCACAAGGTTATCCCACATGAGTATCATGGAAGTAAAAAGTGTGAGGATGAATGCTGGAAGGAAATTGTGACATTGTAATTAAATGGAAAAGGCTGGACATGGAAATGAGAATATTGTTTGAACGTCAAACAAATAATCCATTTAAACATGCTTATTGGTGTGCTGTTCTGCACTGGTTATTGGCATTATTATGTGCATGAAAATGTAGCCTTGCTTAGCATAGAGCTCATAAGGGAAAACAATGGAAAGTAACACCATCTGCTGTCAAATCTTCATTCATGCAAGTGAGTCTGGGTGAATGCATGTGGCTTTCTGCATTGCGTTCACCGTTACTCATTTGTACCCACATCTACTGTGGTCAGATACCAAAAATGCAAACACGCTCCACAAGGACAGTGATGTTTACTTCATGCCCAATCACACTTCACCTAAACAAATTCTATATGGAATAGTTGCATTTGCACTAATGTGATGACAAATGAATGATAAAGAATGTGATGAAAAATGTTTGTGAGTGTTTGTGAATGGGAAGAGTGGACATGAAGTGACTACTGAATTTAAAAAAAGAAAAAGTATACCTGCTGAGTTGCTTGTCTTTAATCCTCCTGAAAATGTGACTACATAAAAATAAACATCTTTATTAAAAAAAATCTGTAATGCATTCAGTGAATGTTACCACTCAATCAGAAATTCTATTTATGCATGTTCTGTGTTTCTGCTAACATTATTTAGAGACGTACAAAATATCTATACTATAGCTATGCAAGTGGCAACTAGTGCATCTTCTCAGTTCAACTCTAATGACTTTGTTCTCTTTGGACCAACTGGGATAAAATAGATGGAAGTACTGCCATGATTGAAACTTTAATGTCATGTTAAAAGAAAAAAAAAATTAAAGGTTTATACTTGAAGCTTTAGTAGAATAGGATATAAAGTGCCACTCATCCCAACATACAGAGTCAAGTCTTATCATCAAGCTCTGCTGGACTCCGTTTCCAAACTCCCTGCTGCATTCAGGTTTTTTTTTTTTAACTTATTTTTATTAAAGTTTTCTTGAACCATTACAGTGGAAAGGTGAAACACATATACATTGTTGAGTATTCAACTTTGCAATGAATCATCATGTCCTTGGTGTTTAGTAGTTGAGGAAATGGTGGTGGAGTCCTCTTCCTGCCTTCTGTAATTTGTCCATTTTTCCCATTTGTTATCAAATTGTGACTCTTGCAGTCTCAGTTTGTATGTAAGTCTCTCCATAACATAAATCTCCTCCACAGAGCACGCCTACTGATACACATCGGGGGTGTTAGTTTGTACCACAATCTTGTGATAGACTTTTTACTTGCAGTTAACAATATTTTAATTAGATACTGATCCTATGTTTGTACTACCTCACCCATCAAAAGTCCCAAGTATAGTACCTTACAAGATTTAGGTATTTCATATCCTATTTTTCTTTTTTAAGGTCTGCCATATTTTGTCCCAATACACTTTTTGTAGCACTTTTCTCTATGGAGCTCCCTCTACAGTTTTGAAGTTCATACACACATGGACAAAATTGTTGGTACCCCTCTGTTAATGAAAGAAAAACCCACAATGGTCACAGAAATAACATGA
>JAPQRP010050464.1:0-10373 GCA_037367295.1 Apogon hyalosoma
TCCGTGTTGTGTCAGACCTTCTTTAGTAGATCACCTTCAGTATTTTAATCTGACAAAATGACGGACAGCCTTCAGAATTTTCCATCATCTTTAAAAAAAAATCCTTCGGTGACGGAATATTTTCAGTTAACACAACCTCTGATCTTAACTGTGAACTGAAGGCTTTAGTTTTGTTCTGTATCCACATTCGTACATGTACCCTGTCTGCTGGTTCTCCTGTTCTTCCTCCTCCTCCTCCTCCTCCCCCTCCTCCATTGCCAGGGCTGCCCCAAGCTCATCTCACCAACCAGCTGTCCAAACAAATGTTACGTAGCTGCTGCTTATGTAAGAAAGCATCCTCTAAGCTACACAGCCGCATGGCAGGCAACCACCACTCTGAACATCTCAGCATCACAATAGAACGTCTGTTCTACTGATCTGGGAAATTAACTTCATACATTTAGGGAGGAAAAGTAGTTCAGATTAAGATGACACAGCTGTGGACGGAGGCAGAATGGACACAAGTCCAATCTGAGTAAGGCTGTGGACAAAAGCTACAAGATCAGAGCGTGTGAGAGAAACACTGAGAGGGGACGAAGATAGAAAAGGAGGCAGAGAACAGTCCCATAAGCCCTGGGTGCGTGTTTGACCGACAGCAGTAGGACATAACTTTAGGATCATGGCTTTGCATGACATGTGAATTTACAATCGGTAGGAGTTTGTCCACAGATAAATCTCTCTGAGTGCACCCAACAGAAAAACGCAACAGCTGACATGTGCTTAAACACTCTGGACCTCAAATATTTACATGCACCGTGCAGTTATTTCATTAGCTCAGACCAAACCCAAAGTGCTGAGTCAGCGTGTGCGTGTCCAGTAGGATGGAGCTGGATAAGGATGCTGTCCGAACACACACACGCATGTGGAAGGGGTCTTACCGTGTCATTCTCATCTGGGTACATACTGTCCCGGAGCTGAGTTGCAGACAGAGCTGCAGAGGAGTTAAGTTGCCTTGGAGCCGATGGTGCTGACGCTGATGATGCAGAGAAAAGGCAGCAGCCTCTGTTTTATTCCCAAACGGTGCCTCTGCCCCTGACTGACAGAGGATGTCACTGCCACGACCTCACATGCTTACATAAACACACCGAGAGAGAGAGAGGGAGGGAGAGGGGGAGAGAGAGAGAGAGAGAGAGAGAGAGAGAGAGAGAGAGAGAGAGAGAGAGAGAGAGAGAGAGAGAGAGAGAGAGAGACAGACAGACAGAGAGAGGGGGAGAGAGAGAGAGGGGGGCACTCTAGACAGTATGGAGCTCAGGGTTTGACCTGCCCATAATGCTGCTCTGCACAACACACACACACACCCCAGCTGACATAATAACCACACACAAACACACATCCAATTGAAGCTCCCCAGAGGGATTAAGAAAAGCTGCATAAAGTGAGAGAGGACCAATGACCCCACGTGCACAACACACACACACACACACACACACACACTTGTCTTCTTTTATTCTAATCTAAGGATACAGGCCAGGACAGTTACACTGGATGATCCTCTATAATCAACTTCCAGGATCAGTTGTTTGCATGAATCTTTCTTCTCATTAGTCGGTGTACGGAGCTCCTCATACCTGACGCTCTCACACTGTTTACAATCAAAGGCTGTGACGACATGTGGCCTAGTTAACAGACTCCTTTATTCATCCACAGGTCCTTAGTGACACGCACTTTTGTTCAAGGACATTTTTCATTTTATTGCTAATAACAACTCGTAAGTAACTACTTGTTTAACAGACTTTGCCAGGCACTGGAATTGTTCTGCACAAAATGCACTTTTGTTTGAGTGGGAAAAAAAAAAAAGTATTTTATTGCTGCTTGAAATATTCCAAAAGTCACGGCCTGCTATCCGACCCCCGTCTTACGAACTATTCACCCCCCACCCCGTCCGTGTACTTCCTGTGTACCTAACACTTTCATTCTGCAGGTGTACCTGGGTATTAATACTGTATATTAACTATCACTTACTTTTAAAGAATGATTTAACAAACTATTTTTATGTCACTACTGATAAAATACAGACTCACATCTTTTCCCAACAGTCTGCTCTCCCCTGCATAAAAACCACCACATCTACAACCCGTGGTTCCACAGGTCACATACTAGTCTGATATCACACTATTATACAGCGTTTGAAAGTTGTGTCAATTATCTTTGTGAGAGAAACAAAGATTTATGCAACTGTTACTTCACATGTCCACCATTATCTGATAAAAGACTATTATATCCTGTGTAGATCAATTGTTCTTATTTCATATATCGGTCAATATATTGGATATTGGCTTTTTTATCCCCCAATATCGGTAACGGCCCCAAAAATCCCATATCGGTCTGGCTGTAGTCAAAATCCTTTTAGTTCAAGTTCCACATTCAGTCCAGTTCAATCAAGCACATCATATATCGGCTGATATCTGATATATCGGCTTTTTTTTTTTTTTTTAGAACAGAACAGCACAGAAAAGAACAGAACAGCATAGAACAGAACAGAACAGAACAACACAGCGCTGGAACCCCTGTGGGCTGCTCTGTTAGAACACTAACTGACACAACCACAGTCTGCGATTCTCCACTGACACAGTCTGTTTTTGACTAACAGAGCTGCTGTTGACTGATGGTACTATTCCTGAAAGGACACATCTGTGCAGACTTCACAGGCTCACATCTGTAAATGCACAAACACAGCATCATCATCCACTCACTGATGCAGATGCATTCAAGACCATCCCAGCAGTGCAGAACTGAAACCCCACAGAGGGTCATCTGTGCAGCCAAGACAACCCTGCTGAATCACATGTTCAGGAGGTTTTATGACTACAGGACAATTAAAAGGTTATTCATTTGATTGATGAAAGTAACACCAATTTGAATAAGATAAAGAAAAAAGTTTAAATTCTTAAATTCCAGCTCCATCAGTGGGATTATTTTGTGGATTCCTTCTTCCTCCATGACAGTAAACGGAATGTCTTTGAGGGTCTGAACCATGTAAGGCATTGAGGATCCCACATCCCACTGACTTGCCTTTTCCACTATTTTAAGACATTTTATGGACTAAACAATACATTAGTCACTTCTCCATTGGACATCTGCGCAAAACTTTACTGAGATTTATTAAATGTCATAAAAACAGAAGTGCATAATGTCGGTTTTCCCATTAAATCACAAATGTGATGATTTGTTGATTATCATGAGATGACACAAGAAGTCACTCCATAAACATGTCGACAAATGTAAATATTATATTGATTTACAGATATATTCATTATTATTATTATTATTATTATTATTATTATTATTTATTCTCCATCTATCTCCTAGTAAATTAAAAATTATTGACTTCCTGGTGTGTCCACACATACCGTGCCATGTTTCTTCTAAAACTTTTCTTCACTTGTTGTAACCTCTGTCAACGTTCTTTTTTTTTATCACATGACTCTAGTTGCAAAAAAAAAAAGATATTTTCATTGCAGTTTTGTGCTATATACCATTTGTACTACATCTGAAAAACCACTTCTTGCCAGCACAAAAACCTTAATCAAAAAATGAGTTTTGGCAAAATTGTCATTTTTCCATTAGATAAATTTGTATGCGCAAGTTATATTCGTGAAATTTGAGGATCAACGGAAAAGCTACTGTTGATAATTGAGAATATGATTGACAGACTAATAACTATCTGGGAAAATGATTGTTGCGGCCCTATTTGCATCAAATTCTTAGATTCCAGCTTCTGTGTAAATATAAGGACAAGGAAAAGCAGTTTAATCCAGGATGTAGGAGTGTGACAAAATATCCATATGTGAACTATCGCGATATTTAATGTTACAATGGATTATCAATGTGCTCTCGTTGCATTTCGTGTTTTTTTTTCATTGAAATATAGCCGCTCTAAATTTCTTCCATGGTTCCGCCTTAGCGAGTCCAGTCACCGTCGTACATGTTCTCCAGGAGGCGCTCCTCACACCAGTGGCTGAAAATCAAGCCGAAGTCACAGAAGAAGAAAAACAAACAGCGGTGCTAATCTGTGGGACTGGAGCGCTGAAGTTACCCTGACAGATGCAGCGTTTGCATGGTTTAAATCCAAAGTGTGGACGGACTTTGGCTTTTCTAGTGTGGATGGGACAAAGAACTTATGTACGAACTGTCGCACCAAAATACGATTCACGGACACCACCACCAACACGCAGACACCTGGTTTACTTTTGTTCTGTTTCCACTTAATAGATTTGATTTTTCACTATTGCTGTTTGTACTCTGGTTAAATTATGCAGAAAATATAAACTATGATATTATTTTTTTTGTTTGTTTTTGTTTCACTCCTATAAACACACAGATATGTCGCAGGTTATAGGTAATATATAATATAGTCATCATGTTCTGAATACAAAATAAATAATGAGAATACACAATAAATACATTCATAAAATAAAATGAACACTCCTGACCTTATATAATTTCAATATTTTTTTAATATTACTATTGTCTGTCATCTTGTTTAAGCTTTGGTAACATTTGAAGAACATTTTGATTTTATATTATTCAAGATGAGTTTATCAGAGTAGATAAAGAATACATTTTTGTTGATGAAAGGTTTATTTATTCATTAATGACCATCTCATTTCTTTTTCCTTACCAATGAACGAGGGCACTTTTCAGTTCATTTGTTGCACAAAATTTGCTTAGAAAGATTTGTTATTTTTAATATATTACAGTTAAATATATGTTGCTTGTTTACAAAGCTTTGAAAATAAAAAAAAAAAAAAAAAAAAAAAACACAGACACCTTTAGCACAGGACCAAATTTTTGCTGAATTTTTTCGAGAGTTGAGGGTACTTGGCTAGAAATATATATTTCAGGGGTTACTCTACTGTAAAAAGTGTGAGAACCACTATATGAGGGCAATCCAACAGAGAGCTCCAGGCAATAAATTCACTGTTCAAGTCTTTAGAAATGGCAACCGATTGGAGGGAGTGCTCCTGGAATAATCTGGTGCATTTCTTTACAGCACCAAAGAAGAAAACTAAGCAGATAAACAGACAGCAGAAATGTTGGAGGGAATGTGGACAATTTGATCTAGATCACACAGACGTCTTTTGGAAATGTGATCAAATAACTGTTTTGGGAGACAATGTGTGAAGTACTGCAACAAATAATGGGGTATGAGATTCCAATGTGCTGTGACGGACTGTATTAGTGTAAGCTGTCTGATGAAAGTGTAGTGGGAAACAACATACATTTGGTTAAGGCAGTTTTAGTGGCTGCAAAAAAGCTACTACAAGGAACTGGGGAAAGACAGAAGCACTAACAAAGGACCAAAGGATCACAATTATTGAAGGAATATATACAATGGGAAAAATAACTCACTAACAACAAGAAGCACAAATGGACAAAAAAATGGCATAAAAGGACTGATTACAGAACTCGGAATGGTGGAAGGACTGAATAATGGGAATGTAGTATTGTGTAGTGTACCCAAGCAAGGTTTGTGTGTTTGCTTTTTGTTGTTTTTGCTGATTGTGTGTTTATAACATTTCAATAAAAACTTAAGTGGAAAAAAGATAGAAATGGCAACCAATGGGTTAAATGGTCCTCAGTGTTAAAAACACTGAAGACCCCAGAGGGAGAATGGCTTAATGTCCACAAACCCCAGCAGTGGGTTCAGATTCTGCCTGCCATCATGTGATATAATAAGGCTTTTTTAATAAGGCACAGAGTTAGCAGCGGTGCAGATGGCCTGGCTCCTATAAAAAAGACTGTGTGTGTGTGTGTGTGTGTGTGTGTGTGTGTGTGTGTGTGTGTAACTTTACATGGATATGACTGCTCATGTGTGTCTTTGCATAACTGAACGGAAATGGTCCACTTAACTCAGTATGTGTGAAATGTGAGGGAGAAAATGAATGTGTGCATGAATAGAGGCTTTATTCCATGTGCTCAGGACACTGCTCTACCCACTGTACGAAAAAAGACTTAACACTATAGTTAGGGCTGGGTGATAAAATGATAACGATATATATCACGATTTAACTTTTCCTCGATAGAAATATGAGATATGCTCGATACAATTTGGATAGAATTCATTGGTCCATGTTTTGACAGACATAAGAACAGCCAATCAGAATGAAGTAGCACCGCACCGAACCAATCACACTAGAGCCACGTCAAGTTAGGTCGACACCCACAGCTCAGGAGTAAGAGCAGCCAGAGCACATATGCTAATGTTTGGACTGAAGGAGGTAAAGAGTGTTCAACAGGAGAAAATATGAGCCAGAACTGGAGCGACCGGGTTAAAGAACAGTAGGTGGAACCGTCTGGGTTCAGGGTCAACAGAGGGATAGGTAACCTGGGAGTCGGACGGTCAAAGCATGTGGTTTCACTTTGGGTTTATGCCAGTTATGGCACAAAGGTACGAAAGGCTTAACACCCAGCCCTAACTATAGTCATTACTGTCACCTGTATATCCTGCATATTTGACACTGAACTGACTATACAGGGAAATACAGTTTCCTAAAGAAAAGAGAATATATACATAAAAAATAAAGAAAAAAAGATTTACTCAAATCCATTCGTCTTAATAAGATATATGTCCACCATGTATTGTGCTCTATTCTACCGTATAGATGCACAACCACAGAACTGACCGAGTTCATTTTACACAGAGGTGTGACAGTGTGAAGAACGCCGACACACAAACACCAGACTCTACTTCCCAACACACCAAGTAATCAAACAAATGAGGAAGTGCTTCCTCCAATCAATCAGCCTGGTGAGAGTCATTAGAGGTTTTAGTTGACGGTTCCAACGGTCATAAAGAACAATGGGTACCAGAGCTGAGTGGGGGCATCGGCTGTGACAATCAAAGATGGGAGGTTACGATGAAAAGAAGCTGGACTAAATCAAACATATTAAGACCCTTTAAACATCCATAGACACCCAAAGGAAAATCCTGTTTGTTTCTGGAAACATTAATAACTGCTGCTCTATATTTAGAACACATTTCACTAGCTAATTCTTCAGCCTATAAATGTGTATCCACAGAACTACACATATTATGGATCTTTACAGGCAGTTACAAGGTTAAAGACAAGCAACATACAGAAAGAGAGGGACATGTATTGAGTATTCTGTGAAAAAAAAAAAAAAACGATACAGATGAGGACAGAAAGGGTGACTAATGTCAGCTCAGCAGACACTGTTTAAATGGAGTAGATTTATCTTCTGTCATATTATGGTTTGTGACTATTACAAAGCCAGATTATTTAACAATTGTGAAGCCAGAAGTGACCATATTTGGATAAGAGTTTGAAGCTGAAGAAAAGTAAAGGATGAAACCTGGGTACTGGGCTGATCACTGAATGTAATGCTGAATTAATTAGGTACTGTAATTAGGTACATTTAATGAAAAATTTACAAAACTTTCAGAGTACGAAGAACGGGAAGTCCAACAAGAGACTTAATTGATCCGACAGTGGGGAAATTCAATGGTCAGCAACAGAATAAAGTACAAGATATGAAGATGTGTCCAATATTTGTATCCATATATTACACACCCCAAAGTAATGTCTGCTCCCTCATGACTTAACTCAATTAGCTGTATAGTGCTTAAATGGTATAATTAGCAGGCTAGCTCACAGACCAACCATCCATCCATCCATCCATCCATCCATATTTTTTGTATTTATTTATTTATTTTAATTATTTAGGTATTTGTTGTATGTATTCAGTACTGTTCACGGGTAAATATTGGATTTACATCAAGAATTGTCTTCTTTGGGGTAGGGTAGGGTTGTGGGAGGGAAAACAGGAAAAATGGAAGTCTTCTTTGTCACATTGCACTGTCATTGCGTTGCCTGTGAAATGGCTTCCAATAAAGAAAGTCAATTAAAAAAAAGACTGTAAATCTATATTCAGTACTGACTTAATACTAATAATGCATTACTTAATAGTAAAATAACGGAGCCGAATAATGCAAAGGTTTACACAAAATGTTTCTGTGTAACATTGAAAAGTGCTCTGAGATGATTTTGTGTTGTGATTTGGCACTATGTAAATAAAGATGATTTAACATAATCTAATTTAGTGATAATAAACATGATGAATCACTTACAAAATTGGTGGTTTTTACAGCCACATCTGTCCCTGAGTCTTCAACACAACCGTTTAGCTGGTTATCGATCACAGTTCCCCAAAGCAGACATTTAAACCACTTATTATAGGGTACAAATAAACAGACCATAACAAGTCCTGGAAATGAATGAGTCTAGATTAAAAAAACATGTATTAGGATACAACTAATACTTATGTTAAATATTTGTATTAATAAAGAGATGGATGGTACTTTAATGTCTTTGTAAACTGACACTATGGCCCATTGTTCATTTCTCAACTAATTACATTACGTTCCCCAATACAGAGCACGGAGTTTGTCAGGAGTGATGGTGGATTATTTGTGATCCTGAAGGAGGAGGGAGGATGAAAAGCAGAATGGATGAGGCCGTGCAGTGAAGCAGCAAATTAAAACACACTAAGACCTTGACAGCCACTCTATTTCTCGGCTGGAGGCGAACGTCTGCTTCAGTGAATACGACTGACCCAACACAGCCAGCGGATCCAAGATGTACGTCTGCGTCACAACACGACCTGAGGACAACATGCCTCCAACTCACCAGCACCGACTCAGAGTTCAGCGCAGTAGCCCTGGTGTGGCAGCGCTGGTTGAACATTTCTTTTATCACCTCGTGCTTGTGTTTGGGACGCTGACATGCAGCAGTACACGACAAGCAACACAACGCTTTCTGCTTCTACATCAAAACAACAGCTTTGGCCAAAATATAACATCTGGCAACATCTGGGCTGAATACAGAGACAACATCTACCAAAACTAGTGGAGGTCAGCTCAACTAGGGCTGCATGATAATGCAAAAAACTGACATTGCAATTTTTTAACCCTGCAATATATATTGCAATTTGAAATAGCTGTTTGGTGCCGACATAAATGGTCAAACAAATTAGTTGTGTTTCCTCTGGTTGTGGCAACAATTGCAAGGCACTATTGACACAAGACACGCGTTTCAGTATCATCCTTCTTGTAGCCATAATGGTGATTTTGGTGATTTTCTCTTGTTCGTTGCTCATTTTTCACTGTTGTTACCAGCAACTCACTCCATGTGCAGGGGCGTGGTCTGCAGTAAATTGATTCAGAAGGGTTGTGATTGGTGGATGTCTGTGCAGTATGTGTCAGGTACCCAGGTTGGACTTAGATGAAAACACGTTGAGTTCATTTGCCTCCTACATTGCAGGACCTGCGATGGGACTATTGTGCACACGTAAATTGCGATGACGATGCTCAAATGATATATATTGTGACGCTCTAGTTCCAGCTAGGGTTGTAACAATGTCATGGTGTTATGATTAATTGCAATTTTAAACATCGCGGTTAATTAATGGTCAAGGCTGCCAAAAACGTCTCGTCAAGTACAGTAGATTAAGAGTGGAACCAAGACGTGCGCTTCAGCACAGAACAAAAACAACGGAACGAAAGCAATGTTACACAGTGGGGGGTGGACGTATTTCTGAATTGTTTCTATTGTAAATATATTTTTGAAGCCATCGAGTTTGCATTGGCTATCATCATCTCTGCAGCTTCAGGCTCCCGTTGTCCAACCCATTCACAGCAGTCTGTCTGCAGAGCTTTGGCAGAGTAAGGCTGTTCTTCTGCAGTTCAGACTGTCAGACCAGCTTCAGGAGGTGAACCTGGGAACTGATGCAGTAAACACACTCCGTCTGATCACAAGACAAACTGCAGTAACTAGTCTGATGTACCCGTGCAGACTACAGCCCACAGTCACACAGGGAATTACAGCTCATATTCAAACGTTTCACCTCGTGCTCGAACAAATGGTAAAAGTTCAAATAAAAAGTGACAGCCCTAATAAGTACTGTTGTGAAATGAATTTGCACAAAATAATCATAGTAATTGCCAAACTGTGATTATTTCTGACAATAATGGAAGCACCAAAATCTCTGATCGTTATGTCTCTAGTTCCAACAGACTGACTTAGATCTTCATGTTAAGACTATAAACATGTACAATTCCTGCAGAAACACACATTATCATGTGCAATAAATGTTTTGTCTATGGCTCATTTACCCGTTCAACAGCACTACTGTGGTTGTGATTCAGAGCCAGAGGATTCTGTCATATACATGTCTCACAAAGTTGACCTCTGTTTTATTACAATGCCAACCACTGCATATATGATGTTTGATCCCTTAAAGGGTTCATATTGATCTAACTCCACTGTTGTGAGTCTGTGGTTCCTGTCTTTGTGTATTTGGACCCTAATAGT
>JAPQRP010050465.1:0-10372 GCA_037367295.1 Apogon hyalosoma
ACTAAAGCAATGCCATGTAACAACTAAGTTAAAAGAACAATCAAGAATATTTATAAAAATAACGTTATTATTCAAATACACTTAGAGTACGTAAATATCTTGAGTCACAAGGGGGCGCTACCTTCCAATTTATCAGGATTTAGGCTATAACAACTATGTTACACTGGCAAGAGGTGTTTTTTTGGGCACAGCACAAATGGTGTATCATGCAAAACTGCAATGGAAAGACCTTTTTCCACAACTACAGTCTCATGATTAAAAAAAAAAAAAAAAAACAACTGTTGTTGACAGACGTTACAAGACAAGAAGAGTTGAACCCAAACGTGTTAGTATGTGTGAACACACCAAGAAACCACATCAATAATGAATTTAGTAGGAGATAGAGGAGTAATACAGAATAATAATGAATATATCTGTAAATCAACATATTTAGGGTCATTGCCATGTTTATGGAATGACTTCTGGTGTCATCTTGTGATAATAAACAAATCATCGCATTTGTGATCTAATGGAAAAACCCACATTACGCACTTCTGTTTTCTGGACATTTAGTAAATATTGGTAAAGTTTTGCACATATGTCCAATGGAAAAGAGACTAATGTCCCATTCAAATAAATACATTGAAATTACATCAGTACTAATGCACTTAGAGAGATTTTCTGTTCTTTTTATCCAGTTATTTTACACACCTTCCCAACATCAAGAAACATTTCTGCCCAAATGGACGGAGCAGAAAAGACAAAACAGCTTAAAACAATTAGATGAAAATGCTGAAAAAGATGCAACATGACAAAAGTAGTGACAAACAAGGTGAAAACGAAACAAGACACAAATGACAAAAGCAAAATGGCAAAAAGGACCTAACACAACAGAAACACACTGAGTTTGATATTCAGGGATTCATTTGTGTATTATTGTTCATTTAATGTTGCAAACTGAGTGAAATCTGAGTTTTTATTCAACACCATGAATCCATATACACAACAGAGAATTAAAGGAGACAGTGGTTCAAATATCTACTTCCTACAGGACCTTCTGTCTGGTCTTTAAAATCCTGCATAGTTTAGCTCCTCCTCCAATGAATTTATTCATAAACCAACACAGTAACACTGGTCAGATCACTTATCGGTCCCATGCAGGAAAAGCACATTTGGTCAGTTGTCATTCTCCATTAAATGGAATAAACCACGACATAAACTCATAAACTAAACTACTCGTACTTTTGAGTATAAAGCTGTTTTTTTATATTTCTACTTGAGTATATAAGAAGACTGTCTACATAAATATCTGTAATTATAACCTGTAGGCGTGCTGTAAATGGTGTGAAATTCTGTCTGGAATCATTCATGTAGACATGGTGGTGAACTGTGGTTGAGTGCTTTTTCATACTGAATCCTTATCTTACTTTGTCAGACAAACAAATGAAGAAGCCCAGTACAGCAGCGTGGAGAGGTTTGCTAATTGTTGTAATTGGTGCAGTGACAGCATACTGAGCGCGCTCAGGCTCCAAGGTGGAGCGCAGGGCTACAAACAGTCAGTACATGAAAATGGAGAAAGAAAAGGGGGACATTTAGACCTAAATACAGGGTGTCCACAAAGTCTCCTTACAATTTAAAAACATAATTACAAAAGCAACTGATGAGATCTGTTAATCAGATTTGCTCTGTTAATCAGTGGTTATAGTTTTTAATCACACTGTGGCATCATGTACAATCCAGTCATTGGTCAGGGTTCCTACAGGTTCCTATAAGTTACATTAAAGACCACTGAGGGTGAGGGCTAGTGTTATGTGAATTGGAGAACATGGCCTAAGTTGACACCAAGGTTATAATAGTTTTGGATTTTTCACTATAGTTTAGTTTTATGTAGTTTTGACTTTTTTTCTCAAATTCAGTTAGTTTTAATTCGTTTTTAGAGCAGGTTTGATAGTTTTTGTTCTTTTTTCTAAATAGTTTTAGTTTAGTTCTAGTTTTTTCATTTCTTTTCTCTTCCTCGCCATCATAATTACATAAATCCCATATAGGACTCTGCTGCTTTATCCCACCTTTAGTCTCCATGTTTCCAGGTAGAGTGGAGACCAGAAACTGACTCCAAACCACTAGTGACAAGAGCTGATGGACTGTGAAGTGCCGTTTGGTGCCTCCAGCTAAAACTGCTCAAGCGAAATAAATCAATTTAATATCAATCTGACATTGATAAAGACGAAAACCAACGGAATTTTGTCCAAAATATTTATATGTTTTAGTTTTGTAAGTATACAATACAGTTTCAGTTAGTTATTGTTTTTCTTTTAATAGTAGTTATTATTTATTTCAGTTAAAAATGTTTTTTCAACTCTAGTTTTCATCATTTCATTAGTCTCTGTTAACAGTAATAACCCTGGTTGACATGCAATCAAATGGTATTGAACAACACGCGAAAGGTCGAAAATGCACACATATAGCACGTCACATGCCATAAGAACACGATTTTATGAGCTCAGTCTGAACCAGGCATTATTAAACTTGTACTTCCCCATGCTTAGTTGGAGCAGCTGTGGCTTAGGAGGTAAGGTGGGTCGTCCAGTAACCGAAGGGTTGGTGGATCAAACCCCATTCTGTCCTCATCAGTGCATGGGTGTACAGGATTGGTCATTTCCTTGTATTTTTCGTATTTTACTTCAATACATTTGGTTAGGCATTTCCTGATGGCCCTGGTGAAGGGCACTAGCCAAAACACATTGGTCTATATTCTGTTGTGGACATTTTTCTCTGCTGCTGCTGGTGAATAATGAAATGGAGATTTCTGCCGGCCCACAAGGTTTTCATTTCTTTGCAAAGAAAGGTCAGTTCTACACACAAGTGGCAACTGTGAAGAAAAGACCCCGAGCTTCCAACAAGATCCACCTTTATAGGGTGGATACCATGTCCCAGGTGACACCTACAGGAGTCTTCAAAGGGCCTTTTGATTCAGTGGTGGGCCCCGGGTTTTACACCTAGTCAGGAACTGGCACAGTTACCTTTGTTGCTTCGTATTTACATATGCAATAAAGTCGAAACCTTCCTAGCCCCATCGTTTTCCCATGTCTGTGCATTTTTATACATGTCCTGCGAGGGGGTAGACACCTCAGCAGGTTCCTCAAAAAACCAACAGTGGGGGGTTTTGGGGAAGGAGATGAGGCAAAGAAGCTAAAATTCCATTAACTTCCTCTGTTCACCAAGTGCTGGTGGAGCAACACAAATGACTGCAATCCAGTTCTCTCTCAACTATGTGCAAATCTACAAAGACAGACATAACCTGTTCCTTTCACTAATAATCAACACAATATGCAAAAATATGTGTACGTTAGCACAGAGCCAGATCGCACAAAGGGTGACAGTAAAAAGTATTTACAACCTTGAATGTTTTCCCCTTTGTGTCTTTAGAAAATTTGGGTTGTTTAAGAAGAATCTGCCAAAAGACAGAGCTGATGCACCTTTGGCTACAATAACACACTAAGGGCCTGATTTACTAAAGGTCTGCACGTGTAAAAACATGCACAAACTTGACTGCGCACACAAAAACACGTTGTAGCTTATCTAGTAACAGGACGCACCGAGGGTTGCACCTGTCACATGGGTAAAATAGCTTGCACAACCCATTTAGCGTGTTTGCCTTGATGAATATGCAATTATGGGCGTTTCTGCCAGAACACGCAAACTTATTGGGAGGAGCAGATGCAAATGATTATTTAACGTGCATAATGTGATTTACCAAACCTGAAACTGATTGCGGGGGCTGATTTTGTGTCTATATTTAGCACGTCTGAAAGGCAGGTCTTAACTGGCACAGCTTCGTGCAAAAATGGCTGCAGTTATTGTGGGGAGGAGACAGCACAGGCACAACCAAAGGAAACGCAGAGAACGAATCTCTCATGCTCCCATCAATATTTTTGGAATAACAGAAGAAAAAATAATTGAGTCATATTGCCTAACCAGCAATGCCATTTTACAACTTCTAGATGAACTAGGGGCTGATTTAGGGCCAGTCACAAGGAGGACTCATGCAATCCCTCCTATGACAAAACTCCTTACTATGTTAAATTTCCTTGCGTCTGGATCATTTCAGCGCACTGTTGCCATTTGTGCTGGCGTATCCCAGAGCAGTTTTTGCAGCGTGCTGTCTCAAGTCCTAAATGCCATGTCATGCAGGGTGGGCGCGTACATACAATTCCCATGCACTTGGGATGCATTAAATGCCACAAAACATGGCTTTTATGCAGTTGCTGGCTTCCCCAGAGTGATAGGAGCCATAGACTACACTCATGTGCAACTGAGCCAATGTTGTGTTATAGGCAAGTTTTTCTTTTGTTCTCCGTCTGAGATCTTGTGATCTTTTTTTTTAACCTCCTCGGCTGTTCTAACCGCTTTACCCAGCACATTCACTTTGACACAGATCTCCTCCCATACCGCGTTCCTCCGGGTTATGTTCAGATTTCTGTGCTGCAACTCACTTAAATGTTTGTTGGCCTCTTCCACTAACACCTCCAATTCCGAGGCATCCAATTTCATTTTGTGAACACTGTCCTTCCATGTTCTCCATTACACACACAAAGTGCATTGTGCACACAAAATCCTCATTTAAATACAGTGGTCTTCAAGACTTGGCACCTGTTGCCATTTGCAGACAATCATAGCTGATCAGCCATGACACGCAAATCAACAGCACGCGCATTTTTTAGCACAAGCAAGCACATTTGCGCCCATTATTTAAAATCTTGGTAAATCAGGCCCTAAGTCTGTGTTGATAGGTCTCAGGGTCTCGAATATGTGGACAATGCAATTTTACTCCATTCTTCTTTGCAAAACTCCTCAAGCTCTGTCAGTTTCCACAGGGATTGGGCGTGAACAGTCTTTCAAGACCAGCCAGAAATTCTGTTTTGGAAATCCGGGCTTTGACTCAGCCTCCCCATCGGCACTATAGGCACACCTGAAGAGGGTGCAGGGATTTGACTAACATCACAAACACAGCTTGTAGTTTGTTACCTGTCAAACACAAGTGTAGGTTTGACTTTTCCTCAAGAAAAAGCAACAAAGAGCTTAGAGAGCAGCAGGAGGCATTCTTTGTAGTACAAGTGTAAATGTTAGTAACTGTATCAGAAAGTAATATTATTAGAATGTTAAGTCCAACCCCATCTGGACACCGATGTAAACACTGAGAGAACGGTAAAAGGGGGAAGATGCATTCCACAGAGGACATAGAAGACGGCATGTTGCAAAAGAGTAGCCGATATAGTGTGGCATCTTATATTCTCTCATTCTCTTGAACTGCATGCGAGTGCTATTTGTGTAAGGCTGCTATACCAGGCCATGATACACTATTATATAACAATCTGTGTAAATCATAGGAGATAGCTATTCAAAAGTGCCACAGCAACTGTTAGATACACAGGAATGCAATTACATGAGAATGTCAATTGGAGGCAGCTGAGGGTACTTTTGAAAATGTAATTCACGTATTTCTAAGCTAGTAGCCTAGCCCCGTGTCAGCGACTGATGGGGGAGCATCTACCATCCAGGCTGAGTTCTGATCCACTGCTGTCAGTCCACTTTTACCCTCTGGCTGCAAACAAGAGGCTGGACCTGGATTAACAGGGCTATCCAGCATTAATGGAACAGCAGCATAGTGTTATAGGCCCATTCATTATATAAAGTTAATTTAATAACATTAATGATGAGCAAGTGTCACAAGGGGGAGGGTCATCCGTCCAATCAGCTTGTACTGCCTCCCCCAATTAAATCAGTCTGGAACCAGGCCTGCTTCTGGATGTAGTTATAAGCTTTTTGCACCATAGTTTGGATTAGCATTTGTGGTCTTAATATTATTATTATCATTATTATTAGTAGTATAACCATAATTTAAACTTGGAGATATACTGATGAAGCAGCCTCATTTACCATATAGCTGAGAAAACACAAAAGATCTGAAACATACTATGGACATATACCAAAAAGTAAAAGTGACAAACATTCATTTTTTTCGAAAAGTCACACCTGACAATATTTAACATCTACTGAAGTAATCACATGCCCATGGTTCTGTCACTGAATGGGTAAAAAATTGTTCTTATGGAGATCACAGATATTCAACTAGTTGGACCCTTTGTGAGCTGAAGTTCCTCCAGATTCTTTTTTATTCATTTGTGTGAAGAGGGTGAAATATCCAATTCCCTTCCTATTAGTTTTCAAGGGCCATTGTTTTTCAGCCTTTCAGCGGTTTTCTCAGGTATTTGAGGCCAAATTGATGACTGTCAGTCCATTTTTCTCCTGAAGGCCTTTTCTAGAGGCGACTGTCACCTGCTGCCATCAGATGTTTCAAAGCAGATCATTACTGCCTATTGTGTGGGCCTGAATGGTTGCATTTATAAAGATAAAATATGTATTATTTTTCACACATTTGTACATAGAATGGTTGAATCTTTTACTTCTTCACTTAAACAGGAGAGACATTAAGAGACTGAAGGTGAAGAGCAAAACAGCATTACCAAGAAAGAAGCAATAGGAAATAAAGTATTATAATCACATCGGTTATGTTCTAAAACACCAGTAAACAATGGCCATGACACTGTCTGCACTACGCATATGATGAACAGGTCTGTGCTTTTACAGACACCAAACGATCGAATGTGTGTGTGTGTCTGCTTTACCCAGACTTTTGTCTCTCAAACAGAACTGATACCACTCTGAGGGAGTTGATGTGAGAAACCTTGAGTCAGAAGTGCAGACTGAGAAGGACTGTTATTGTATGAGTATTTACTGATGTCTTTTATTCTATCCATCCATCGTCAAAACTGCTTCGTCCTTGTGAGGGTCATGGGGGACACCTATGGGTGAAGGTGGGGTACATCCTGGACATGTCTCAAGTTCATCACAGGACTGACATATACATCACATTCATACCTACAGGTGATTTAGACCAGTTAACCTATTTAGGTGCATGTCTTTGGATAGTGGGAGGAACCCAAGCAGACATATGGGAACTAGATGGGAACATAGAATGGAATCGTACCAAGGACCTCCTTGATGAATGCACAATGCAAAGAAAATACCTGTGAACAGTTTGGCCAATTAACCTTGAAAACGCATGTCTTTGGTCGGTGGTAGGAAGACGGGAGTACCTGGAGAGAACATGCAAACCTATGAACCCAGGGACCCTTACTGGTGATTAGGGATGTCCCGATCCGATCTACAGATCGGTACCGGCTGCCGATTTAGCATTTTTTTAGAAGATCGGATCTAGTCACGAGATTGGGCCGATCCGGGCCCAGTTTGGGGGGAGGGCAAACGTTCTGCCCCCTCAAATTAAAGATTCTGAAGGTAGGGAAAAGCTGCACAACAGCAGGAGGTTTAGAGAAATTAGTGAAGCGTCTGTAAGTTTCACTTTCACTCTGCGCGTACTCATTAGGAGGTCCGGTAGTGATATGCAAGTCGGGTTTTTTCAACCCACAGAGCTTTTCTGGAATTTGACCCGACCCAACCTGACCCGTGAGTTACCTGCTTCACATGATTAACACGCCCCCATATAATCCCTGGACAGACCTGTCCATAGATGCCCTACAGCAGTGGAACATAAGGTTCTAATTTGGCCACAGTATGAATTTGGAAAGTGCAAAAAATGATACTAAAGTTATTCAGAGTCAAAGGTGTCATAGTTGTTTTAGTTCAGGTTCCATATTCAGCCCAACTGTGATCTACAGTAAAAGAATAGAATAATAACCTATAAATAACGACTCCAAATTTAAATCAAAATTTTATTGTAAAAAGTCAGTATTAGATCGGTATTTAATCGGTATCGACAAAACTAATGCCAAAAAGAAAAATCGGACTGGAAGCAAAAAAAATCCAGATCAGGACATCACCGCTGGTGATAGTGCTAACCACTGCACCATCATGCCGCCTTGGTGATTTTTTTTTTCTTTTCTCAAAACTGTAGCATATTTTGTCTTTAAAAGCTAAATTTAAGCTGACCAGGAGGTGTTTTTGTCATATCTTTAATGTATTTCATAGCATATGTTTGTAATGTATGTTTAATGTGCGTCATGCATTAAGTTGCACATCACATCAGCCTTAAGGATGGAGATGCACATCTATCTATCTATCTATAAAACTAATAATTTATTAATTTCTTGTGTAACAGCACCCATACGACTCAGTCCAGATGTCATTAATACTGAATGGAGCAGCTCTTCAGAGGATCTCGTCATGACATCACTGAGCAGAGGTTCTGGTTTCCTTCACACAAATACAAAAGTTGAAGGTCTTGTATTTCCCAGTGCAGTGCACTCTCTAGTCTCTGAGCCATTAACATGACACTGCATTAACACTGCAACAGCTTCCAAATCTGTGTGCTTTTTACTCCTCTCAGTTCACTGTGGTCCCATCCAACCTCCCTGTTCCACCAAAGGAGATGCTGTGAGTAGACAGGTGGAAAGAACCGCAGCACAGTGGACTTGTCTGAGAGGCGGTACAGTGGCTGCATGTAACTGATGGCGATACCGTGTCTCCACCAGGGGATACACTATATGTCTGTGGCCTTTAGATCAATAAGTGGGTGTGAAGCAGGAGGTGGCTGAAAAAGTACCGCGCTTCTCTGTTCTTGTCAAGTTCTCCTACAATGTCTGTACTAATGCATGTTCTTGTTCTTTTATTTATCCATTCATTTGAATACATTATATGTTAAATTTGGATGTTGCTTTTTTTTTTTATTCACAACAACTAAATCCTCTGCTGTGTATCCTACTAACAATCACTGTATGAAATCCCAGCGTGATGCAGGATTTCCTGAGGAATAGCTGCGTAATAAGGCTCTTCTCTTGGCTTTAAGTTACTGGTGCATAGCCAATTAACACTGACTGACTGCCAAACCCATATCGCCCACTGACAAACAAACATCGAGAGTGTCATTAAGGTGGGTTGAAGCCCAGACAGACCGGCACCAACCCTAACAAAGTTGGACAGATCAGAGGGAGTCTGAGATGAAGCCGATACTGCTGGATTTCTGCACATCGGCGGCTTCGATCCAACATTTTGGCAGATTATCAACTCACAAATACATGATTGGGAAAGATTAATTCTTAAGATGGGTTTTAAGTGACTTGAGGCAGGGATGAATTTGGCTGATTAAAGCTTCAGTTTTGGTATCGCAAAGCTGGATAAGCCGTGTACCATAATTCCTGAAAAGAAAATGGTTGTCCATTTGTGATAAAATCAATACCTCAGTTCATCCATTATTGTACATATTTAACAGTCAGTGGGAGTACATCATGAATATGTTGAAATAATTTACTTCGTATGTAATTTTTTGACACTTTCTGAGTTGATAATAGTAAGGATGGTAAAAATCTTGAAAATGTGAGGATTATCATAACCAATTCCCTTTTAACTAAATTTAAAAAGCTGGAATACTAAAATTACAACTACAGTGTAAGGTTTTTGATTCTAAACTCACAAACTTATTTTGCCACTACTAAATGAATACTAATACATCCTATGGTGCAAAACCACGCCCTCCTCTGGCCCTCATACCAGAAAGTCCTCAATGTGATGCAACTTCTGCCCAAATGGTGTGTCAAGGTGGAAATGTCAGAAATGCAATGTTTTCCTGTTTGAACACAAACCAGGATTGTTTTGTAACTTACCACCAGAAATAATGTGCTTCTAATGCTCAAAAACCATTAATGCTATTGCATTGTCATACAGATGAAGTGTGTTGGAGTCAAACATTTTTATATAAGTCATGTTTAAGTTGAAAATTATGTATCCAATACCCTGGATATTTTTGGGTGTTTAATTCTTTATACATTTGCATTTTATTTATTTTTGTCTACTTACTGAAGTATTTGTATGAAATTATGTACTTTAACCATTAACTGACATCTTGACCATTTGATAGAGGTCAATATTTTAAAAACCACAGGGTCTGTTTAAAAAAAAAAAAAAAAAAAATCATTGTTATTACTCACCCAAGTGAATAAGAAATGCAAACATTTTTTTCATCAGGTTTTTCTTGGTGGGGTAGTTAAAGGGTTAAAGCTATAATAGTTGACATGTAGTGCATTGAATTTTACAGTGGGGCCAAAAAGTATTTAGTCAGCCACTGATTTTGCAAGTTCTTCTACTTAGAAAGATGAGAGAGGTCTGTCATTTTCATCAGAGGTCCACTTCAACTATGAGAGACAAAATGAGAAAAAAAATCCAGGAAATCACATTATAGGATTTGGAAAGAATTTATTTGTAAATTATGGTGGAAAATAAGTATTTGGTCACCCACAAACAAGCAAGCTTTGTGTCTGTCACAGACCTGTAAGTTCTTCTTTAAGCAGCTCTTCTGTCCTCCACTGGTTCCCTGTATTAA
>JAPQRP010050466.1:0-10370 GCA_037367295.1 Apogon hyalosoma
AAAGGAGCCTATTTAAACAGTGTTTTAACAGGACTGACAGACTGTGGGAGGCTTCTCATCTGAATACAGGTCTACAGCAAGTCTGTGGTGACGTCAGTCCACAAACACTGACACACACATGCCACATATGAAGGGAACAGGAGCTATTTCTTGCTTTTATGTCGCACCTAGCCATGAGTCCACCAATCCGGTGAGAGGCAAGCACATGGGTTACATTTCCTTCAGGAAATGTAGGAAAGTCTAGTTATGTTTGTTATCTATCTATCTATCTATCTATCTATCTATCTATCTATCTATCTATCTATCTGAAACTTCTAAATTGTCGTCAGCCTTGTCTTTGAATCTTACTCAGTGACGTGTTAACTTCCACGTATCTTAGGCTATGCACAAAACTCTTCTACGGTGTGAAAAGGAGGTAAATCTGCAGCACCAGCAGCAGTTGTGTCTGGTCTGGAACCTTCAACTCATTAAGGTGCAAGAAGCGACTGGTTGGGGCAGCCTGTGTGGAGAGAGCTGCTGATTAAAACTGGAGCTGCAAGTCAAGGTCAGCGACTCTGAGGCTGGCCCTGAAACCGCCATGCAGTGTGGACAGGATGAGGGGTCAGAGAGCATGGCGCAGTGGTCAGCCCAAGCAGGTAAAGATCCATATGAGAAGAAACAACCGTGAACTGTCTGACTATCACTGCACTCTATCCTGGGTATGGGATGAGATAATGGAGCAGAATGGAGAGAAAAAGCCTCAAATGAACTGTGAAGACAGTTAAAAATATTGTATACACATGGATTCGTCAGGAACACAGCCAGCATGGATAAGAGATCTCTAAGTCCTCAGAAAAAATGAAAAGTTGAGTATCTACAAACCCTCAGGCAGATCCTCTGTCTACAAGGCAAAGAACAAACTGTGAACCCCAAAATCATTATTTCTACTGAATTAGGGCTGCGTGATTAATCAATTTTAAATTGAAATCAGATTTTTTAATAAGGACGATTAAAAAAAAGAAAAAAAGGGAAATTGTCAAATCCATTTCACCTCTCTTGTGTTAGCGGGTTAGGGTTAGGGTTAGGGCTACCTTAGGCTCCTCCTCCTCCTGATTGTGAGAGTGGTCTTTCACAGAATTCCGTGTAATGACCACGGACATTAAAGGTGGGCTGCAAGATGTTTTCCTGGAACATTTTTTACAATATTGATTAAAATCCTCTTCACACCCTGATTACAGCCAATTAATTAAGTGCTCTAACACAAAAATAAAAATGTTAGTCACCTGTAGAACGGACAGGACTGAAAAACACCATCCAATCATTTTAAGTACCCAGTCGAAATGACTGAACGGTGATGAGTCTATCAAACTCAACTGCCATTTGTGTGTCCCCCCCCCCTGCATGTACCCCTCTTCCTGCATGAATCGCTTGTTCTCAGAGGCTTGGAGCACTGGTACAGAAAATGAAGCCAGAGCCAGAGCTTGGCTAGTTATGTTAGCAATATTAGGATGTAAAGTTCACCAGAAAACTGTTTTGTCACTAACATAAGCCGAGTCGAGCTGATTCTACGTAGTGGAAACACGGCATTACAGAACAGCCCCAATTCATACTTATCTGGTGAACGTTACATTTCCTAGTGATTTGACTCCACTCTGTATTCCTGGAGACCATTTCCATTACAGGATAGTACTGATTTTACAGTACCTGTTATACCTGTTATACCTGTGCAGCGCATTACTCCCGTGTCGTCTGCTCAGATAATTGTTGGTAAACTTGCTTGTTGCCTGTTGTCTCGTCTGAATTTTTATGTTGGCCACCAAGGACTGAATCTCCTCGACCGACCATGGTGTAGTTTTGGGCTGTCATGTGGATTAATGTATTGCAATATTTACTGTCAACATCCGCATCTGTATTTTGTAAACCGGCGGTTCACAGCGACAACTGTCTGACCAATCAGAGGTCTGCAGTGTTTATACGTCACGTTTTAGTATCGCTTGGAACCTCAGTTGTTGCCGTGCAGCGCTTGTGAACCCTCAGGAACAAGCATTGCACATGCCAGTATTCTGGAGACATGGCTTTGGGGAGATATCTGAAGACAGGGGTTTGGACTTCTGAATTGTGTATTTTCAAAATGTAGCTTGCTCAAACCATTTTTCTAAGATCTCCTACCCCACCTTTAAATCTGTGATGGGCCCGCAGTAGTGATACCAATGTAAGCTGTGGTCCACACAAGGATCCCCCAATTCAAATGTAACTGCATCCGGATCACTCATCTTACATTGTCCACGCACGGATCCGTACCGTACAGTCTTCTTCCGATCCGGATCCAGGTCCGGGTCACGGGGGCAGCAGCCTCAGCAGAGTATCCCCAACAGCCTTCTCCTCAGCCACACCCACCAGCTCCAGGGGAATCCTGAGGCATTCCCAGGCCAGCCCAGAGATATAATCCTTCCAGCGTGTCCTGGGTCGGGCTCCTCCATGCACGGATCCCCCAGTTTAAATCTAACCACATGGAGATCACTAATCTTATGTGGTCCATGCACGCATGACTGATGTCTGTCACTGACTTACATTGGTATAACTTCTGTGGGCCCAACACAGACATTTCAAGGATTCTGTGATGCAATCACAGATTTGAGGTAGGGGCTGTGCCTTGCATTGTGGGCTGCTCACAAAAATGACATGCCAACTTCTGTTGTCTTCTGTAGTTTTACCCAAAAAATCAAAACTGAAAATTGACTTTTAAGAGGAAGAAATTGTGCAGCCCTATACTGAAAAGATTATAAAAGTTTTTCCTAAATGACTTTATGCTGCTACATTAGCACCATATTAGATGTAGTTTTGTGCATAATTCACATTTTTAGGCACAATTAGTAGTATATTATGTAGAACTCATGGCATTGTAAATATTCTTTGACCCTATGGTCTGTTGTTTTGACAGCAAGTAATATAAAAATAATATAAAACCATGAAAAGTATTATTAATCAAAGTTATGTTCAAAGTTAAGTTAATTAATGTTTATTCTTTCTTTATAAGTGGTCACAACAAGTCTACTCGTTGTCTAATTTCCCCACATAAGTCATAAACCTGCACTGTTTTGAATCACATATTCATAAACCTCTTTTACACACACAGTAATGGCACATCATCATTCATTTGGATTCATGTTGAAGTCCGATATTCTCTTTCAGCTCAGCTTTTGATCTCTGTTGACTCCAGAGGGGAATATCTGACTCTTATGATGCTCAGTGCTCCGCTATGTTCACAAGCTAGTCATTTATTTTATTAAATATCATAATTCAGTACATTGTGCATATAAAATAAAGTCCAAATAAATTGGTGAATATACAGAGAAAATATACAGACATTCAGTATATATTGCTGTGATTCACATTTTCATAGATCTTTTCTATGAAACATATACTGTAGACAAATGGATATATTCCTGAGCTGCAGGTGTGAGAAGGGCAGGAGGTTATAACTCAAGGATACTTTGAGCATTAAGGGAGGATGACTGATGCTTTGATTTTCTAGTTGCCAAACCGTCTGTTTAACCGAGCTGACCTCACCAGAAAAACGGCAATACGACCAGTATTGATGATTTTCAGATGAAATCTCTGACAAATCTCATGCTATTGTTCAATAGAAACAAGCTCTTTGGTTGGAGGATGTCGGACAAGAATCTAGCCTTAAACACAGGAAACTGTTTTTCTCTTTCAAATCAAACACAAGTATTTTTACTTCTAAATGTGTCCATGTCTCGTAACATTGATATTTTAGGCCTTACCATTTTCACTTTCATATCACTAAGCACGTGGTTTTTCTGCGTAAACCAAACCAAGCCTGACAAGCATCGTCTCAGCCTAAACATAAAAGACATTTTGTACATTTCAACTTTATGCCGGGTCTTTTGTCCTGCTGCCTGTAGAGACAGAAATCCATTCACATAAAGCAGCAGACACTCATTCATATATGTCACTGTGGGAGTCACCAGCGTCCAGCGCCTTCTGTCATTCAGGTGTGAGGACATGCTGATCAGCCTGTTCACAGTACACACCATGTATCACACCATATGTGCCATCACCGGGATAACCTGCACCAGAGAATCATAAGTTGCTGTTTTCTGTGTGTGCGTGTGTGTGTGTGTGTGTGTGTGTGTGTGTGTGTGTGTGTGTGTGTCCAGGCAGCTGTGTAAATAGCTCACAACACCTGTGATCAATACGTTTCTATTAAAGCACTTAGGACTGTCATCAGTTACAATCACCAAGTCGGCATGGTGGGAGAGATGAGAGACAAAGCGAGGTGAAAGGACAGAGACCACTAATGAGAACTGGCATGAGGAACAGCCCTTCAGCCAATCAATACCACTCTGAACCAAGGCACTCTGCTCCAAGACCATATTCACTGATCGCTAATTGATAAGAGTCGATATCCAATCTGGAGACATGGCAAAGAAGCATTTGTTTTAAAGTGACATTTCAGTTTTGTCTTCTTGTCTTCCACCATCAAATAACTGGTATAGGACCTGATGATAAAAAATGAGAGGTGTATCTATACATGTCAATATTTACCACAGCAATAGTTTAAAGTTTTTCCTTCTTTACATATTTTTAATTTGGAGAGACTGATTCTTTCAATTTGGCTAACTTAACTGAAACCGGGTACACAACATACCGTTCCAGCCCGTTGTGCAGGGAGTGATGCACTGGTCAATGTTGATCAAGTCAATGTATGCAAGTTTATGTGTGCACATAAAGACCACTGTTCCAAATCCATGATCAGTAGTTTGGAATCGTTGGTTTCAACTATAGCGGCACAGATGATGAGAATGCGTGACCCTTGTTCTTTGATTTGGTGTCATGTTCTGGCATCAGTAGGAGTTACCACTGCACAGACTGCCAACATACCATATCCAAGTCTATTAGATCCATGTCATACCGTGTGGCTGGCAATAAACTTTAAAAACTCTGAAATCTCACGGTCTGTGGGCACCTTTAGAGGCTGTCCAGCTTTCGACCAGACTGACCAAAAATTTCGCTTAAAAAGTAGCTTTAACCAACAGTAGTTTTCTAGCTTCGACCATTTAGCTTCAACCACACGATATCATTTACCTTTTACATAATACAGGGTGTCCCAAAAAAACTGACATAATTTGAGCTGTCCATATCGGAGTGACTATATGGTCAGGAGAAATGATACTTAATAGGATTTATTCAGGACATAAAATGTTTTATTCTACAAATTTCAAACAAAAAATTCTGGGGGATGATAATTTTATAATATTCCAAAGTTATTACAAATGTTTAATGTGTGCTGCTTGTGATGCGGCACACATCAAGTCAATGGTGGAGTCCTTTTTTCTGACACAAACAGCCGTCCTCTTGAAACTTCTTTTGCCACATCCAAATCTTCTTTCCTGTTGGCGCTTGTTCATGAAATTTTCTAACAAATTTACGTAGCGCATTCACATTTGACTGAGTTTGGGCGTACTTCAATACACAGAACGCCGTTTCTGTCGCAGTAAACGGCACGTCTATTCCTGAAAGCACAACAATAAAAATGATTACACTTTTTTGAGCAAAAAGAGCAAACACATTTTTTAAAAAATTAGTAGGTGATGAAATCATGTCTAATATTTTGGGACACCCTGTACATAGTTTCTACACAGAGGTAATCTCAAAACAAGTAGGAGTTTTTTATTTATTTATTTTTGGACGTAACATTGGACGTAAAACAGTGAAAGTCAGTTTCACAGACACCTATACAAAGTAACATTAAAAAATAAAAATAAATCTGAGACCTTTTTCAGAGACAGCAATGACGCAGATGCTACACAACACCGGAGACAAAACAGCTATAATCTGTGTTAAACACGGCCAAAATATTTAAACAGCTGTGTCAACTCCAAACATCTCTCCTAAAATGAAAGGTAATTAAAAGACTGGAAAATGGTCTACAAAACTATAGTTCATCAAATACAAAAACGAAATAACCTACACAGCGACGTGTCAGTGGTGAACAGCCCTGTACTTTATTAAGCCTCACTTGAAATATTTTACCTGATTGGCTTAAAATTTAAACTGTAAATTTTCCCTCTGTATGCCTTATAAAAGAATAAACATTACTGAAAACATAACCTTTTTAATGGAGGTAATAAAAGCGTCTTAAACGTAAATCCTCTGACTCAAAAAAAGAAAATAGATGAAGACTTTCTCAGTTCACTTTGTCATGGTTCAAAACTATCACATGAAATCAACTAAATAACTTCTAATCACTTTCACCAACAACATTCAATAATAATCAAATGTGCTAAAGATTTCCACATATAAATGATATATAATTATTTTTTTTTAGAAAGTGAGAAAGCCAGTTAGTAACATGCAAGATCCAAGGTCATTCACTACAAATGTTTTTCATTTATGTTTGTGCAGAGTTTTCTCGCTGATCTCTGCAAAAAAAAAATTACTTATGTAGGCCACCTATACATTCAAAGTAGGAAGTAGTTTGTCCTAACTCAAAATAAATCAGGTCCCGGCTCAGAAAGTCCTTGAGAAATTCCACTGGAGACCAAACCTGAAAGGGCAGCACTGTGCATTCATTTGTGCATTGACACTTGTTGCAAGTCACCAGGTAAAGCGTTCTCTTGGTGTCCTTATCACGGAGCTGCTCATATGGGTTAGAACAAAGCCACAGGTTGCTTTCAGCTTCTACCACAATCAAACAATTGATCTAACATGCAGGCAGGGAAGCTTCAAAAAAGCACAGTGTTTCAACTGTCAGCTGCATGACTGGGTTTATCAGCCTCACCTGGCCAGTCAAGCACAAGATACAGTAATAGAAGCACAACGGGGGATACATGGAAAAAAAAAAACAAAAAAAAAAATAGTGTTCATTGTGAGGATGGGGAGACGGACTGATGCTGACAGTGGGAATCAAACCACTGTCTGGATTCCTTCCTGTCTTAAATTGATATGTTTCAAGGCTCAGTCTGAGATGAAATGCAAAGCAGAAACTTGAAAGGAGGCAACAATTTATCATCACAAAGCAGTCATTGAAGTTAACTCCCAGACTTTAATGGCTACATCATGGATAGAGAAGGATTTAACGCTGCATTTTAAAGATGCCTTTTAGGTATCAGACAATAAAACCCTTTGGTTAATATGTTTTATTACCATCAAAGAGTTCAACACGTCATCCAAAATGTATTAAGGTGACTTAACGTCTCCACTCCCAATTGAGTAATTTGCGATCTCTGAAATATTGGAATAAGTATTAAATAAGGTTCAATATATCATAATATCAATAGACATTTTTTTCTTTTGACCTATATCTTTATAACATTTTTTAACACATTCCATGTCTTTTCTGACATGAATTGGTTACATTGTGTGGGTCTCCATTGTGGTAACATGGTGTGGGTCTCCCCTAGCATAAACCCCCAGAACCACAAGACCCCCCCCCCAAAAAAAAAAAAAAAAAAAAAAAAAAGTCCACCTCTGAATTTTGAAACAGCAGTGAAAGTAAACAATAGAATAATAATTGACGCACAACTATAACTAACAGTGACTTGAATACTTGTCAACATCCATTTTTGTATGTCTAATACATAATCAAACATCTTTTTTTTTTTTTTTTTTTTTTTTTTAAAGGGGGTATGGTCTCACTTTGCAAGTCATGATGATAAGATATCAGGCCTTGTTTCTAAAAATTTGAGAAATGAATTCCATATCTTGTGGAATATATGAGTTTTCCATTTAATTGAGTATGTGAGCCTTTCAATAGCTTTGCAGGATGAGAGTTCCGCAATCCATGAATTCAATGATGGACAATCAACACTTTTCCAGTGAGTAGCTGGAAGACGTTTCATATGTATTAGACAGAGGTTCACCAGCCTACTTTCATGAGTTCTAAGCGCTAAAGTTTCTGGAATAAGACCTAGAATACAGATCTACAGGCACATTGGGATTTTTTTTTGTCTGTAATATTGGAAATTGTGTTGATTATCCTTCTACAAAATCTTGCGTATGTTCACATTTCCAGACACAGATCCAGGTACAAGGTACAAGGTATCTCTCTTGGTTCCACATTTTATACAGGTGTCTGGGATACTAGGCTTGAATTTATTAAGTTTTTCAGGAGTGATATATAAGTTCTCATAAGCCAGTTATATTGAATTATTTTAAATCTGCTATTAATGGATATTTTTTGTGCCTGGCAACAAGCTTTCTCCCATTCCTGCTCTGTAATATCTGTTTGGAGGTCTTCTATCCATGCTAATCTTTTATAATTTGAGGACTCTATAGTCATTTTTATCAATTAATAGACATTCATTTTGGAAAACAAGAAGGAAGACTGCTGTTAGACTCTAGATGAATAAAACCTCTTTCTTTCAGCTCTCTAATTTTGTTATAATCCTCAGCTGATTCACAATTCTAATTTGCTGTGAACTTTTAAAATGCAATAAAGAAAATAAAAATAAATAACATTAGCTGCATTTCCATCAGTTGGTTCAGTGAAAATAGAAGGTTGATATGGCTGCTTTTCCATTTATGAAGGGCAGTTTCCAAATGATTTTTTCTTTATATTTAACTTTCCTTTAGGGATTTATCACCATTTACTGTAATATTATCTAATGTATTTTGTGTTTTTTCAGTGGAAATCAGGTATTATTATGTATTTAATTTACTAATCATGTAGATGTTCATTAAAGCTCAGAATAAAGTTGAGGGTTATTATATCAAAAACAAAGAAAACTAAAGAAAAAGTGACCTTTTCAGCAAATCTATCATTAACTGAACATAAACCAAGTGTGTCCATCCACTGTCATTGATCCAACTCCATGGGTTTTACTGGTGAATCAGTGTTGTAGAAGATGATGGTGTTTCCATGGTAACTATGGAGCCTCTGTCATCTTTTCATGGTCATCAGATATGACCCATTTGGATGTTCAAACTGCATTTTACTCCGATTATTTACATGTACTGATAGGATTAGTGGATCAACAGGTATTAAACAGTTTAGATCAGTAGATGGTTTGGGTCGATGGTGCATGTTTGGGTCTTTATGGGTTAAGTCAGTTTCCATTACATGAGCTGAACACTAGCTCACTGATTAGGTAAACGTCATGACAAAGTTTTTTCACAGTGTTAGTGTAACCTATAGTGGACCTGTCTGTCAGAAAAAAGTGGTTTATTACATAGAGGAAACTCTGAAAGTCCAAGTCCAGGTCCAGGTGAGGTAGCTGTCAAACAGACATGTCCATCAACACCTGACAAGACAGACATCAAAAACCTGTAACTGACCTGGGATCTGATAAATGGAGGAACATTTTAAAGATGGATGACCTGAACATTTATTAGATACAAAATAAAATGGATGAGACTGGAATGAGTCCTGTAAAAAAAATGAATGACCTATTGTCTTTATAGAGAAGTTCAACGTATGGGAGGCAGGGCTTTTTGGAGCCAAAACCAGCAGCCGTCAGTTGTGTTCAGTTCAGTGGGAGACTGATTCCACCCAAATGCACCACTGAACCACACAGGAAACCATTCCTGCCTGTGGTCATCAAACTATTTAATTCTACCTTATAACCACATAATTTAAATAACACAACAATTTTGCACACTTATTTCTGTACATTTATTTAATTATCCTATTTTTAATCCATTATCTGGTCCATATTGTGCAAACTGCTGTTGTAATTATTTTAATAGAGTGTCTGAATATGTAGATAGATAGATAGACAGACAGACAGACAGACAGACAGACAGACAGACATCGGTAATAACTTTAAGTAGGTGAGAGATTAATGATGACATCAAGTGTCCTCATTTCTTTTAGAGAACTAAACAAATATACATAAATATCACAATTCAATAAAATAAATGCATCTGCAACATTAATATTCAGTATTTGTACCACAGAAGGGTTTTTAAAGCTTTAGTGCATTGTGCTGCTGGGGGAAATGGTAGAGTTCATCTATAAATATCTCCATAATATCTCAGATGAAAGCACAGTAAAATATACTGAGCTCTCTTCAAGGGGCTGCATCAAGAAGCTGGTATATGATGAATGTGAGGAGACACAAAGTCTTGAATGTCAATGACCTGTTATATATAGTAACTACAGATAAGACTATTTCATGGTTAGCTACTCCACTTGGCTGTCATATCACTGACACCAAAGTAACACTGTTAAAGGCGATATGTGAAGCGTGATATAATTTCCTTATTAATGAATTAATTCATTAATGAATATTAATTAATTTCCCGAAACAAAGAGAGGAATCAATACACGGCAAATTAGAGACAGATTTATACAGTGATCAGTGTGTACACTCCGGTACTTCACCTTGAAGTTTAGAGGGCTTAAACAAAAAAAAAAAAAAAAA
>JAPQRP010050467.1:0-10368 GCA_037367295.1 Apogon hyalosoma
ATGGATGGATGGATGGATGGATGGATGGATGGATGGATGGATGGATGGATGGATGGATGGATGGATGGATGGATACACAATTGTTGGAAGATGCCATTGCTCCAGAAGATCCATCTGTGACTGGACACACACACACACACACACACACACACACACACAGAGATCACAGATCCTTGGTTACCAAGAGACACTCTTGTATTTCTTTTCCGTGTCTTTTGATCCCAAGGCCATTCCACAGCACTTTGTAAAATAATTGCTTAAGTATTGTCAAACAAACTAATGTGATAAACAACAGATCCTTGACAATTAAAACAAAATAAAATCAAGTTAAATAGCATAGTTAAAAGAAGAGATAAGACTGTATAAAAAAAATCAAAACATTTATTTAGACATGACTAAAATAATTAGGGAAATTTTGTACAAGTGTGCTTTTAAAAGCTTCTGAAAAGAACAAAATTGTGATCATGGAACTTGCTAGCCAGGAATTGTTTTGATGCTAATATTAACTGATGTCTAAGCATAATATTCAAATATATTTTTGTTAAAATATGATCCATTGTCACTCCAGATCTCACTGTTGTTCATTTTTCAATTCGTATCAGAACGGTCTGGTAACCAGGTATCTCGGTTTTTACAGAGAACTGCATAGCATTTTGATCTGTTATCTCCACTTAATTTTCTTGAATTTTTTTGTTCATTTTATTGATTGAGTTCATAGGGGTGGCCATGGCTCAGGGGGTCAAGTGGGTTGTCCAGTAACTGAAGGGTTGGCGGTTTGAATCCTGCTTTGTCGTAGTCACGTGCCATTGTCTCCTTGGGCAGACCTTGCCTGCAGTGTCACTTACACTGATGTATGAATGTGAATGAATATATCAGGGGGTATAAACATTTTTAAAGAAAAGTGTGTATGTATGTGTGTGTGTGTGTGTGTGTGTGTGTGTGTGTGTATATGCATGCGTGCGCATGTGTGTGTGTGTGTGTGTGTGTGTGTGTGCGTGTGTGTGTGTGCGTGTGTGTGTGCGTGTGCGTGTGCGTGTGTGTGTGTGTGTGCGCACATCTGTATCTCTGTGTGTGTTTTAGTTGATGACTAATGGTAAATTTTGTGAAACTGAATGGATAAATTGAATAGATCAAATATGGGACAAACCCCTACAAATGTTTATACCCTCTGATATGATCAAACTGTAATAGTTAATAATAATGCTAATAACTAGCCAACAGCTTGCTAGGCATAGTCAGTTAACTTTGAACACACTCTCAATAATGTTACATCCTCTTGCACTAAATATATAAGACTGTACATGGTATATGCAAGAATTTCAACACAATGAAATTTTCACCAAAGAAAACTGATCACTGATTACCTTTCAACACATGTCCAAAAAGGAAGCAAGGAAGTTTGGGCAACTGAAGAAAGTCAATGTCACACCATTGCCATCTAGTGGTCAATTATGGGAAATCAAAAAATCCTTAATAGCATTTTTTTTTTTTTTTTACTATCTTCAAGAGTGAGTTACATGTTATACATATTTCATATCATACTGTTGTCTGTGTTTGCAAACATATGTGCTTCCACTTCATTTGGAGATAGCTTGAAAGGCTAAGGAGCAGCAGACAGGACTAGAGATCATTTTAACCATCAAGTTAAATAGACATATACATGGAGAGAGAGAGGGAGAGATATTTTATGACAGTTAAATCTAATAAATGAAACTTTAAGTACGTAAAATATTATTTATAGAGCACTTTACACAGACAGAGTCACAAAGTGCTTTACAGTGCAAAATATAGTGATATTAGGGTATTATTATGTTATTGGCTCAGTTATTACATCTGCAAAGATTTTTTTTTTTTTTTTTTACTAGGCCAATAACATAATAACCAGCCAGTTATGCAATAAGTTATTACGTTATTGGACAAAAGATATTACATTATCAGCACAGGACTTTTATTATGTTATTGGCCTACTGCATTTTAAAAATGTCAAATTTATTACATTATTGGCCGTTATTACGTTATCGGTCATTATTACATTATTGGCCTCTACAAAAAACAAAGTACTAACTGTTCTGGACTCAGTAGATTGTTGTGTGTTTTGTTCATTGTTTGTAGCATCCTTGTGGCCATTAGACACTAAATCACCATTTACCTCAATACTTACCTCATTTCCTGCCTAAATAAAGAAGTTGTGGAAGCCAGTGTGATTCCTGCAGCAGGCATGGGTGTTTTTCATCCATCTCCATGAACTTCATCAGCTTATTAAGATGTAATGTCTTAAGTAATTTGTGTTATAGGGTTTATGTTGATATTTAGAATATATTATTTCAGGGGCGTAGAATTGGGTAGGGATGCTAGGGACACATTCCTACCAATATCCAGCCACTACTGTGTAGTCACTACCGCTGTCTGTAGTGTTTAGTCAATAATTGTGAGTGTTGTTAGTGTTTCTGAAGAGTGCAGATGCTTTTTCTGCTTGCTCCTGCTTCTGTCCTGCTTTGTTTTGTTTTTAATTCTGCTGCTTTTATTTTTGGACTTTAATCCTCCTGCTTTTATTTTTGGAAAAACTTTTTATCCATTCTTTTAAACAGTTTTAAGTGGACCAACTAATACTTTACTTAGTAGGCAAGATGCGTTCCCTTTCAATGGAAGACTACAACACACTTCTACAGAAGATTTCTGCACTGGAAACAAAAATTCTCAGGTTAAAAGTGAACATGGAGGTAAATGGACTGTGTGGAAATGATAGTACACTACCATTTAATTATAACGCTAACAATGGACAACAGCATGCTAACACACAGCTAACTAGCACCAAGAAGACCGCTGAGCACCAGAAGGGATGTGTGACCAGTACCAGTCCCCCCTGGATCTCTCTTGGAGCAAAGCCCAAGAACAAATCTCTTCCCTGTGATATCGAAAGATGTGTAACAGGCAGGATCCAGCGGCCAGAGATCTGTGATGCGATGAGCTGGCCAACACTATCCTCCTCCTCAATGCCTCTGCAGAGAAAGGCACAGCCGTGGATAACAGCTAGAGGGAAGACGAGCAAAACAGCTCCTAAACAACCACATGTGCACCTTCAAAACAGATTTGCTCCACTACTGCAGGACCCTGGATTTCCATCTGATGACCTGGATAACCTGTCAATCTCACAGAGAAGGGTAAGGCCTGAAAGTAACAGAAAGCTACAGGGAAAACTAATGACTGGACCTCATACTCTGATTGCCGGTGACTCTGCCTTAAAAGATGTGAGAAATATGTACAGTAAAAACACCAAAGTGCTGTGTTTTCCCAGCAACATGGTTTGTGACATGACTGACAGAGTTCTGAGTATTGTGGCAGCAAATTCAACTGTGGAAAGCATTGTACTGCACACTGGAACCAACGATATTGTGAACCGGCAATCAGAAACCCTCAAACGAGACTTTAATAATCTGCTAAACACAATTAGCTCTATGAAGGCTGAGGTGTTTATCAACAGGCCTCTACCACCAGTCAGAAGAGGAGTTGAGAGATTTAGCAGGTTGCTGGCACTGAACACATGGCTTTCTACTGCATGTCAAGTTCATTCAGTGCATTTTATTGACAATTTTAGCTTTTTTTTGGGACCGCAGACATTTTTTTAAGGCAGATGGGCTTTATCTAAACAAAGCAGGAGTTAATCTTTTCACCTCCAATCTGTATTTCTTCCTGTGTCACAATGTTCCCTCTGTCAAGGATACGAGACAAGAGAAGCCAAAACAAAGGGAAGTAACTTCAAAACATGGAGAAGCAACACTCCCTGATGGCAAAGCACCGCCCCAACCAGCCACCATTGGTCATGAGGATTCACCCCCTCCAACCCCCCAAACCCCGCCCAGATCACCATTTTCTCTGGATGTCACATCACCTTTCTCCCACCAGCTGGAGTTCATTGACCAGATGAACAAGCTTGTCATGGCTGGCCTCCAACTTACTCTTCATCCATCCCTGATCTTTCTCCCAAAATTCCACCCCTCCCCTCTCGACCACCTCAGCTCCAATGCCCACCTCCCCCAACCCTTCCACAGCGGCTTAATGTCTCCAGCTGATGTGTTTCGGGTCCAGGCTTCAAGGTGAATATTCCTGACTTTTCCAAGGAAAAGTCGGCCCAATGTGCCGGAAGCTTCATCGATTCATGTTTTGAATGGTAAAAGGAAAAGAATGCCCTGCCTTTCAAGAAATATGTCAACATCAAATTTAATGTTCATTCCATGTCAGCCACAGTCTGCAACAAGAACTGGTCCCACTGAAACTAATCTGAAGCTTGCTGTGCTCAATGTCAGATCTTTAAGTAACAAATAATTTTTAATTAATAATTTTATTTCCTCTCATAATCTCGATTTTATGTTTTTAACTGAGACATGGCTTGATATCAGAAATACGAGGAAACAAAAGAGGTGGAGGGGTGTGGGCATTATTTAGAGATGATATCGTTACCCTTAGGCTGTCTTTTGGGGTGTTTTCATCTTTTGAGTATATATCCATCAAAATGGAGCTAAATGTATCTCCTTCCATACTCTATGTAATCATATACAGGCCTCCCCAACAGTGTCAAAATTTTATTGATGATTTTACTGAGATGCTTTCAGTTGTGTGCACAGAGTTTGACTGTATCATCATTACAGGTGATCTGAATGTACATGTGGATAATGTGTGTGATAGAAATGCTAAAGAACTCTGTGCTGTCCTTGAAACCTTTGGTTTAATTCAGCATGTGAGTGAGCCCACCCACAGCAAAGGGCACACTCTGGACCTGCTCTTTACTAAAGGGGGTAAATATTTCAAGCGTCAGTGTGGTTGACGCTGCTTTATCTGATCATTTCTGTGTCTTCTTTTAACTGTCAGTAAGTCCCAAACCAATGGCTGGACCTGCAGTTGTTCAGAGAGACACATTAATGATAGCACAGGCACACTGTTTATGGAGATCATTAGGTTTGAAAACGCCTCATGTTCTAATGTTGACGATCTGTTGAACACTTCTTGTGTTCTAAATGTTCTGGACACCATTGCTCCTGTTAAGGTTAAAATGGTTTGAAACAGACAGAAGGTGCCATGGAGAAATGATGACTTAGTCAGGGCACAGAAGAAGGAGTGCCGGAGGGCCGAACGGAAATGGTGCAAGTCTAAACTTCAGATTCATTATGAGATTTATAAAGAACAGTTGTGTGTGTTCAACCAGATTTTGCGTGGAATAAGGGAGAGGTATTTTTCAGAAATGATTGCAAAGTGCAATAACAACTCTCATGTTCTGTTTGCGATAGTTAACAGGTTAACAAACCCTCCTGCTCCATTGCCATCAGAACTAGTTTCCACATCTAAGTACAATGAGTTTGCAGTCTTCTTTAATGACAAGGTTCAGGGCATTAAACATTCAATAAATCTCACAACACAGTTACCACTGCAGCCTTCCACTTACCTAGAGCTGACACATACTTCACACCTGTCACTGATAAAACAGTCAAAGAGACTGTCTCCAGTTTGAGTTTAGCCACATGTTGCCTCGACAAGTTGCCCACTAGATTTCTAAAATCTGTGCTGAGCAGTTTGTTACCACAGCTCACTCAGTTAACATTTCACTGCCATCTGGAACATTTCCCAGGGCCTTGAAAACTGCTGTCATTAGGCCTCTCCTAAAAAGAGTAGTCTTGATGCCACAGTACTGAACAACTATCAGCCCAAATCATCATCAAACCTGCCATTTTTAGGTAAAGTCCTTGAGAGAGTTGTTTTCCAACAGCTCTCTGACTTTCTTCTAGTCAGTAACTGCTTTGATGATTTCCAGTCAGGTTTCAGGCGTCATCACAGCACTGAGACTGCTCTGATCAAGGTGACAAATGACATCCGTTGGAACACTGACACAGGTAAAGTCTCAGTCTTAGTCCTGCATCCAGCACCTGAGTGCTGCGTTTGACACAGTCAATCATGTGATCCTATTACAGAGGTTAGAGGACTGGGTAGGCATATCTGGTCCTGCCCTGAAATGGTTCAAGTCCTACCTTGAGGACAGGAAGTATTTTGTTCAAATCGAAAACTGTATGTCAGACCAGATGGCAGTGACCTGTGGGGTCCCCCAGGGGTCCATCCTGGGACCCCTATTGTTTAATCTGTACATGTTGCCCCTGGGTCAGTTAATACACAGTAATAACTTGTCCTACCACAACTATGTAGATGACACTCAGATTTACATCTCGCTGACAGCAGGCGAACAGGGGCCCATGGACTCTCTCTGTCACTGCCTCCAACAGATCACTGTGTGGATGCAAAACAACTTTCTCCAACTAAACTCTAACAAGACTGTCTGGGTTTTTGTAGGCCAAAGACAATGACTTCAAAGTGCTATCATTTATCTGGAATGTCTTAGTTTAAAAGCTAAAAATCAGGTTAGAAATCTAGGGGTAATAATGGACTCAGACCTAAACTTTAACAGCCACATTAAATCAATGACATCATCAGCCTTTTACCATCTCAAAAACATTGCCAGAATCAAAGGTTTACTGTCTAAACCAGACTTAAAGAGACTTATCTGTGCATTTATCTCTAATAGGTTAGACTACTGTAACGGCCTTCTGACTGGACTCTCTCAACAAGCTGTAAGACAGCTGCAGTACATCCAGAACTCTGCTGCTCGGATCCTGACTAGAACCAGGAAGTATGACCATATTATTCCTGTGCTCAGGTCTCTGCACTGGCTTCCTTTCACTCAGAGAATAGACTTTAAAACAGATCTGCTCGTGTATAACTCTCTCCATGGTCTAGCACCAAAGTACATCTCTGACATGATGGTCCCATATGAACCATCTCGGACCCTGAGAACCTCAGGGACAGGCCTTTTGCTGGTGCCCAGAGTCAGGACCAAACAAGGTGAAGCTGCGTTTCAGTTCCATGCGGCTAAACTCTGAAACAATCTTCCTGATGACAATCTGCACTCTTCTCTTTTACTTTATTTAAATTTAATTACCTTATTTTAATTGATTGTTATTTATGTTTTGCTGATTATGTTTTAACTGTAATTGTGTGTTTTTAACTTGTCTCTTTTCCATTTTTGTAAAGCACTGTGAATTGCCCTGTGTATTGTGTGAATTGTGCTGTGCAAATAGACTTTGCCTTGCCTTGCCTTGCCTTGATTATGGCACACAAAGGGTTAACAGCTGGTCTTGGCTAGAAGTCCCACCTCTAACCTAAATATCGCTCTTTTATTGGCTCTGTAGTTTTGCTAACATACATGTGATTGGCCGTCAACACTGTCACTCTAACCTGCTAGTTGGACAGTTGAACCGTTAGCGTAAGTTGTCAACACATTTGGCATATTTTGTTCTGCCTGGGTTACGTCAGCTAGACAGATTTGAATATCAGTGGTGTCATTACCCTTGGTCACACTGGCTGCAGGGTATTGTCATCAGTTGGTCATCCGTCCAAAACCTTTACCATGCACTGATAAGTCAAGCCACTTGATGCAGACCCCCACAGAGTTGGCTGGAGTCAGCTGTATGCACTTGGGATTTCTGCGCGTATTCAGACTGGACTCAATGCGGACCCAAATCGGACATGACAGTGACAGCATGGATAAGAAAAAAAGAAGGATGAATGAAAATGCCTGTAAACCATCATTTGAATAAATGAACGCTGGAGTCTCCACTTCCTGTCCAGCTTCACTGACAGTGGAGATGATAGAACGGAGGAATGGGTGAGAAATGGAACTAAACAACAAGAACTGTCACCAATATTTAGCTGAAGCCTGTGAAAATAACCCTAATGTTAACGTTAATGTTAATGACGCAATATTAAAGTCTCTGGGTATAAGCCACACAGGCAGCTGCATAGGGCGCCATCTACTGGAGGGGTGGCAACAATACACACACACACATACACAGAAGATAAATTTAAGTATCTGTCTAATAAACTTTTAAATATTATTTTAATACACATTTGAGGTCTTTAGTTTAATCTTTTTAGTAACTAGTAGGTTAATGTTGTTAGGATTCCATTGTTTCACTAGACTTCTTTGTTTCACTGGATTTCTTTGTTTCACTGGTGGGTGATGGGATTCTTTAGGTGGTATGGTTCACACCTTGGTCAACACAACAAAGTGGCAGATTTACATATGCCCAAAAGGACTGTAAGTTACAGGAGATAAGATGTAAAAACACTGTCAGTAAAAACATCTGGTTGACGTAGAATCAGATAACACCAGCCCATTGTTGGTTACCCTACCCACCTTGCCCACAAGGGGGGTCAGCCCATAGATTGAGGATCAGTTTACAAGGAGTATAAAAGTGTTGTGTTGTTAGAATATAGGGGCCATTTTCATTCTCCTCTGGGGGGAGTGGATGGTCCTCAGCTGCATTATGCTTTGTTTGTGGCCCATGGATTCTCCTCAGTGGGGTGGGCCTTCAGCTGAGTTGTGCTTTGTTTGTGATCAGATCAAGTCAATTCAATAAATTTAGAAAAACAAGACTGTAAAGAATCCAGACTAATTCTTGAAGCTTCCAACAAAAGAACACGCTAACAAATTTGGTGACCCCGACATGATTGGCTGACTCTGAGACCGCATTCTAATTCTAGAGAGAATAGCCAGACAAAGGCGGAAATGAGTCCCCCTATGGAATGCATCCAGAGGAATCAGAGAACTGATTCAGACAAATCTAAAGGGCCCTAAACATATTGTAAGCAGAAAACCTTTTGATTGTAAAATCAGAATTTCTGTGAACTGACTACTCTAAATTGAATTGTCTGAACCTGGGACTTCTCTGATGCTAAATTTATAATGAAAGATTAATGACTGTACAATCATAAAAAGTTTTGAGCGGTATTGTTGACTTGACATGATCACAGGTAAGGTATAAATATGTGTATATAAGTGTTTTATTTTATTGAGAACTCCGCACTGGCGTAGAGTAGCTCTCCATAAAAGGCGTAAAGAGCAGTTAGTTAGGAACTCTGCAGTGGCGCAGAGTATTTTTTTTTATGTACTATTTTCTTGTGTTATTGAGAACTCCGCACTGGCGTAGAGTAGCTCTGCAAAAGGCATAAAGAGCACTTAGTTAGGAACACCTGAGTGGCGTAGAGTATAATTTTTATTTACTATTTTGTTATTGAGAACTCCGCACTGGCATAGAGTAGCTCTGCAAAAGGCGTAAAGAGCATGTAGTTAGGAACTCCGCAGTGGCGTAGAGTATATTATTCATTTATTAGTTTCTTTTATTAATTAGATTGCTCCGCAAGTGGCGTTTTGTGCTGGTTAGCTTCGTTAGCAAAAGCTAGTGTAGCTGTTTAGAGAATTAGAGTGACTACACAAGTGGCTTAAGTGCTCTGCAGAAGTAGAGTGAAGACGTCTTCATAATAGTAATAATAGTGATGGTTTAATATCTCTGTTTTAGATGTTGTGCTTAATAGAGATTATGAATAAACAGGGACAGATAGGGATAGATTTGTTGTTTTTATGTGTGTCTGTGGAGACGTGTCGGTGACTGTTTTTGTGTCTCCATATCTCTGTGTTCCGGTGTTTCTGTGATTCTGTGTCTGGTTTTGTGTCTGTCTGTTGTTGTGCCTTGTTAAAACACCAAGAGAGTGGTGGTGATTCACATGTGAAGCTATGTTGGGTTGTCCCATGGCTTTGATAAATGTTCATGAACACTGGCATTGTATGTTTGTGGTTTTGGTGTTCTGGCTGTGTGAGTGAATTCTCCTCAGTGGGATGGGCCTTCAGCTGAGTTATGCTTTGTTTGTGATCAGATCAAGTCAATTAAAAAAAAATGTATAAAAATGAGACCGAAAAGAATCCAGACTGATTCTTGGAGCTTCCAACAAAAGAACACTCTAACAAACTGAAACACAGCCTTTCCACTTCCTTGACATATTTTCTTTTAAATAAATCATAATCAGGCCTCAATATGACAAATCTTTATTCCACTTATCCCACTTTGTAGATTCTGTCATTCACATTTATTTCTTATTCACTATTAAACCCATGACACCAACTCATATGATCTGAAACATGTTAAGGATCTAAACAGTTTACATTATCATTGTATATGTATTTCTCTTAAATTTATTTCTCTTATACTTATGGTTCAGGGTGACACGGTGGTGCAGTGGATAGCACTCATACCTCATAGCAAGAAGGTCCTGGGTTTGATTCCAACACCAGTCAATGGGGTTGGGACCTTTCTGTGTGGAGTTTGTGGAGTTTTTAGATAAATCTTGGATTTTTTTTTTTTTATATACATCTATTGCAGAAACCAATTCCAGTTTTAATTCACAGTCTCAAATATTTTACATATTGCAAATCAACATATCAGTGACAGTCAATATTTGGAAGATTTTTAAAGTCAGGCCGAGGGTTTTCAA
>JAPQRP010050468.1:0-10364 GCA_037367295.1 Apogon hyalosoma
GCTGTAACATGGTGACCATTCTGTGCAGACACCAATCAGACGGACTATCATGTTCAGTCCTGTGTAAAAGTCTTATGCTGCCTTCATGTGCTACCAGGAATAGTAAAATTCACAAACCGATGTCAATACAAAACAAAATGAGGGCCATCATAGTTGTTCTGGTATGGTACAATAACCACTCCCTTCGGTTTAAACTTCTGTCATTCAGTTTAAAAACATGTACATGTTTTGTGTACAGCATTAAAACCAAATGACACTCATTTGGGGTGAAATTACACTGGAATAAAGCAGAATGACAATGACGTTGGGGTGAAGAACACACTCCAACCCCCTCCCACCACTGGCTTGCAGAAATGGCCTTAAATTTGATCCCAATTGGGTACATGTTTGTAAACTGAAAGCTGTCAGGAAGTAGCAGAAGGAGCTGCTGGATTTGGTGACAGAGGTGTAAACTCTGCGCCTCCAGAACGTGGAAAAGGACCGGCGCATTTTGGATTTGGAGCAGAGAGTGGAAGAACTGGAACAATACTCTTGTATAAATGATGTGGTCATCACTGGTCTGCAGATCAAACCAAGCACGGTGGCTGTGAACACTGAGGAGCCTGGTGAACAGGAGGTGCGTTCTGTGGAGCAACAGGTGGCTACCTTCCTCCAAAGCAGGGGGACAGACTTGGGTCTGGAGCACACAGAGGTGTACCACCCGCTGCCCAGAAAAAACAGCGAAAGACCAGTTGTGATCATGAGATTTGCAAATAGGAAACACAAACTGGAACTACTGAAACAAGGACAAAAACTCAAAGGCTCAAACGTCTTCCTAAACGATCACTTAACTAAAAGGAATGCTGACATTGCCCAAAAAGCAAAATCTCTAAAGAAACAGCAAAAGATACAACACACATGGGTAACTAACTGCAAGATTATCATTAAACTAAACGGAACTCCAGAGGACGCTAAAGCTTTGGTGGTGAGAAGCCTGGAGGAACTGGATAAATACATGTGAACAGATTAAGACATCAATATGTGACTCCAAACTTCCGCCATGGTTAACACACCTACACTTACAACAGCAAACCCCAATGACACAGACCTGCTGCAGAGAATTATTCACCACCAACAAATAGAACTAGAGACATCTGAATACATAGATCATAATAACTCGCATGCAGAATCTCACATTGACCCTGACAGTAATTTTCTTTTTTCCATTAATAAGATCTGCAACTATTACACACAAGAGCAATTTATTAAAACTGTTGTCCCAGAGGGCAAGTTGTCAATAATACATTTTAACAGTAGAAGTATGTACTCGAATTTTCACTCCATAAAAGAATATTTACAACTCTTCTTGCGCCCCTTTAGTATTATTGCCATAACAGAAACTTGGTTCAACAAAAAAATAAAGACATTGATTTTGATTTAGAAGACTATGACATGAGCTATATGAACCGAGAAAATAAAGTAGGAGGTGGGGTTGCTCTATATATTCACAAATCTACTCAATTTACAGTTTTAAAAGACAGGACGCTTGCAATAGATGACATAATGGAATGTCTAACGGTGGAAATAATTAACAAAAAGAAGAAAAATGTCATTGTTAGCTGTATTTATCGGTCACCTAGGTCAAGTATGGAAATTTTCAATCAGTGGATGGAAAAACTGTTTTCTGTAATGCATAAAAAAAGATTTATTCATCTGTGGATATTTTAACATAGATCTACTAAACCTCACTAAGCAAAAAGCAACAGACTCTTTTACTGATACAATGTACAGTATGTCCCTATACCCAACAATAACCAAACCAACCAGAATAACATCTCACAGCGCCACAATAATTGATAACATCTTCACTAATGACATGTCAAATCAAACTATCAGTGGCCTGCTGATCTGTGATATTCTTGACCACCTACCTGTTTTTATAGTTTATTACTGTGATTTCTGGAGAATTAAGGAAAATACATGAGTAAACTATAAATGAACAAGAACTGATGAAACAATCAATGCCTTTAACAACAGCCTAATGTTACAGGACTGGAGCTCGGTCTATCGTGAAACTGATGTGGACAATGCATATAATAACTTCCTTGAATTGTTTCTCTCTCTGTACAAGATATTGCCACAAGATATCCATAGATATTGCCCACTTCGTGAAAACAACCAACATAAAAAATATGCAAAATGCCCTTGGCTAAATAAAGGAATGCAAAATGCTTGCAAAAAGAAAAATAACTTGTATAAAATGTTTGTCAAACTAAAAACTAATGAAGTTGAACAAAGATACAAGGCATATAAAAATAACTGAACAGATATAATCAGAACTAGCAAGCAACTGTATAAAAAAAAAAAAGTTAATTGCAAACAAAAACAATATAAAAGGAACCTGTGATATTCTGAACACCTTAATAAAACGTGGATCTCCTAACAACCACTTATCCAAAGTACTTCAATGGTACACAATTTTTGTGAATATTGGCCTGGAGTTGGCTGCTCAAATTCTGGACCAAGGCATGATCCAGTGTAGTGATGCCATACATATAAATCCATACTCTATGTTTTTAACAGCAACTCTTGAGCAAGAGATAATAGATATTGTCCATAAATGTAAAAGTAAACAATCCACAGACTGTCATTACATTAATATGAAATGAATTCAAATTGTTATAAATAATATTTTAAAACCTTTCACATACATCAAATATATTCTACAGTAGTGACAATTATAAGGAACTTGTGAGTACAGTAAATGGAGAACTTGATAAAATAAAAAAAATGGATGGATTATAACAAATTAATTCAAAATGTAAATAATACCAAGTAACATACAAAGGTTTTTTGCACTTAGAGAGAACACTTGTAGCATAAGAGGCTCTGGAAATGTTACACTTCCTAAGGTTCGAACTACCAGGAGGAGTTTTTGTCTGTATGTGGGGTGAAACTGTGGAACAGTCTAGAACTTCACCACAAGCAATGCCAATATATCCACAGTTTTAAAGCACTCTACAAATGGATGGTCTGGTCACAGTACAGGGAGGGCGGGGCTTATTGTTAATTGCTGGGCCTTTCCATCCTTGGGTCTTACCTTTGTTGGTTTGTGCTTGTTGTTGTTTACCATGTTGGTATGTGTCACTTCCATTACCATTGTTGGTATGTGATTATTGTTGAAACATATTATAAGTTATGCAGACTATCATTTAGATAGATAGTTACTAAGTGTAATATACATCAGTTTTCCTAATCTGTTTACTATCTGTTATTTACATTAATAGGACTCTAAACGGATGTTACTTTATCGTTAAGGAAGCAAAAAGTAATGTGTTATGTTGTATAAATGTGAGATGGCGGTGGGATTTAATAAGTTTTCTTCTTCCCACTCCTTTTTGAGCTGTACATATTGAATTTATTTTGTTATTACTAGTGAACATGGCAATTGCTATAACATCTTGTTTTTCTTTATTTATTAATGTATTTGCTCTGATATTAGTTCCTTGTACACAAAAAAATGCTTCATTTTTCTTCTGCTCAAAACAAACAAATGGAAAAAAAATTGTGGATCATTTTAATAATTGCAATCATCAATTCATCGGATAAACACAAAAGACTCAATTCTCAAGATCAGTATTTAACCCAAAGCAATATAGGCTGCAGAAAAGTCACAAATTATTACATCCAAGCAATGGATGTAATCATACCTATCTAGACTTGTTATGGCTAGAGACTAGCAAGAAATAGTCTTCAACCAACTCTGGTTATAGACTATCAAACTAACGTAACTATGTATTAGTTCCAGTCAACGATAGGTAACATTAGTCTGATGGCCTCATAAACGGAGATGGATGAAAATGTTATAATTATGACAATTATGTCTAACTAACTAGCGGGCTAAAGTAATCATGACACATAGGCTATCTTAAGCTAGGTTTACATTATGTTCCTGGTGGCCATGGCAGCCCCGGTCACCAAAAACGTAATGCGCCATGGGATTTTGGCCATTTTTTTCCTCCATGTTCAAGTTTTGTTACATAAATGGTGCACTATGTTTTGGCTTAACGGGGCAAATACCATCAGGTGAAGGCAGGGTACACCCTGTCAGTTCATCACTGACAATATACAGACAAACTATTCACACTAGCATTTACTCTTCTTCGGTTGGTTTACATTAATCTATTGAGGTACATGTCTTTGGACGGTGGGAGGAAGCTGGAATACCCAGACGGAACCCATGCAGACATGGGGAGAAAAAGACACATGACAACAGACACCATTCTGTTGTTTTTTCTGATGGACACAAAATTAAAATGTATGAGAGGGAGATACTCAACACACATTGAAGGAATGATACATGCACCTTCACAGTAATACTGCCACCTAGCCTTCAATGGAGTATTATTTAATAGATTTGTGTATTCAGGAGATTCATATACAGGTAAGTAGATAAGTATGTGTACATTCATTCTGTTGTTTCGCTCCTGTACTTCACCACAGCCAGTTTGAAAGGAAGCAAGCAAGATGGAATTGTGTCAACTTTGAACATTAATTCAAGGGGTTTAACAACCATTTTAAACATAGTCCCTTAATTTTTAGAGGCTCAAAAGTAATTGGACAACTAATGGACAAGCAGTTTCATGGACATCTGTGGTCTCTTCCCTGATTATTCTTCACCAGAGTAAGCAGATAAAAGATTAGGATTTCATTCCAAATGTTGAGTTTGCATTTGGTAGCTGTTCATTGGAATTCGAAATACAAGGCGCAAAGAGGTGTAAATGCACATGAAATGCCCGATGCAGTGGAAAATGCAAATGGCCAAATCAACAATTATGAATGTTTTTAAAATTAAGACTCCACTAGTGAGCTCAGCAACACAAAAAAGCTGGAAAACCACAGAAGACTGCTAAATTGGATGATCATAGAATGCTTTTGCTTGTAAAGAAAAACCCATTTACAACATATAACCCACATAATACTACATAATAATATAATACAACATGTAAGTCAAAAACATACTTGAGGATGTCATGTCATTATCAAAGTCTAGAAGCAAGAGACATCTTCCTGAATGTAAATTCAGAGAGCTTACAACGAAGTACAAACCGCTTTTAACAGACAAGAATAGGATGGTCAGATACCAATTTGCCAGAAATCATCTAAAAAAAAGCCTGCTGAGCTGAGGAATAAGATTCTCTGATATAGATATATACCAAGATTCAAGTACCAGAATCATGGTTAGAGAAAAGGAACAAGATGGAAAGGAACAACTCATGATCCACAGCATTACATGTCATCTGTTGATGTATGGCAGTATGTTGTATGGCTGCAGGTGGAACTGGGTCACTGGTGTTCATTGATGATGTGACTGCTGATAGAAGTAACAGGATGAATTCTGAAGTATAAAGGGCTACCCTCTCTGCACAGATTCAGCTAAATGCTGTAAAACTGATATGACAGCAGTTTCCACTGAATAATGACCCAACATATATTGCAAAAGCAAACCAAGAGCAGTTCATTCTGAGTTCTAGATATGCACTCACTTGTGCATCCATTGGTGAGTAATAGCCATCTCTTACTCTCTCTCTCTCTCTCTCTCTCTCTCTCTCGCTCTCTCGCTCACACACACACACACACACACCCACACACACACACCCACACGCACACACACACACATAGAGGCACACACCGGACACGTCATGCAGTGGTAATACAAATCTCCTGACTGACAGTTTATAAAAATAAATATGACATGAGCCAGATTGACACATGCAGTTAGACATTCAGTCTTAGAGCTTGCAAACAATAATACTTCCACACACCACCACCCACCTACCACCTCTTTAAGCCATGCTGGTGGGACCTGCTCTCTGATTTAGATGCAATAATCATCAGATGCTGCAGAGCTTCCTCCCACCCACTAACTTCTTTAAGCTTGGATATTTGAAGTATTACTTTTCACTGCTGCTCATCCCCTATTAGCCTTTGGCAGTATGTTTAAACTTCCCCCTGATTCCCATCCACCACAGAATCCCCAAGTTTATCCCAGTGAGAAGCTCATCGAATTAACCCATAAAGACCCAAACACACACCACGGACCAAAAGCATCTTCTGATCTAATATATTTAATAACTGTTGATTCACTAATTCTATCAATCCATGTAAATAATTGGTGTAAAATGCAATTTGTCATATTTTCAAGGTCATCAGATTTGACCCATTTGAACATTCAAGAGGCTCCATAGTGAACATAGAAACACCGTTATCTTCTACAACATTGATTCACCCGTAAAACCCATGGAGTCTGATCAATGAAAGCGGGTGGATACACTCGTTTTTATGTTTAGTCAAAAATATTTTTGCTGAAAAAGTAGTTCTTTCCTCATTTTTTTTCCTGATTTGATATAATAACCTTAAATTTACTCTGAGGTTTTATGAACATCTACATGATCACTGAATTAAATATAAGAAAATACATAATTTACACTGAAAAAAAAATAACTTAAAATTCAGAGGATAATATTACAATAAATGGTTATAAATCACTTAAGAAAGGTTAAACATAGACAAAAAAAATATTTGGGAACTACCACAAAAGTAGCACAGGGACTTTATGGGTTAATAATAAAATATTACAAAAATGTTCCCTCTTTCCAACTTGTGTGAATCTCTCAGTATGATGCCTGACCTTGAAGTTTGTACATCTGGAATAGCGACACTTCCTGACCTTGTCTAAGTGCCAGCAGCTCAACAGGCCTGAACTGCACCAGCTCAGTGTCAGCTGCTCTGCCAGTGCATCCACAGATAATGTAGCTGCTGATCATTATGCTCCAGGATCACTCCAGCAAGTCTCCATACTTTTGTTATGGTCAACAACATATACTGGTGAGCCTTTTCTATTCAGGAAATTCATGAAGCTCTTATAGCTTTAGATCATAGAAAATCTTCTGGACCTGATTTAAGAGATCCTTACTTTTTAAAACTGGCTGCTGATTTTGTAGCTGAGCCTCTTACAATTCTTTTTAATCTCACAGTGAAAAAATGTAATTCTCTCTGTATGGAAATCAGCTTTTGTTCTCCCTTTATTAAAAGGGGAAGACCCTACAGTTTTAATCAATTATAGACTAATATCTAATCTATCAGTGTTGGCAAAAATTCTTGAAGCTCTTGTGAGTGAGCAAGTAAAGATTTTTTATATTCAAATACCATCTGATGAGAATACCAACCAGACCTCAGAAAAAAAAAACAACATAGTACCATCACTGCCACAGTGAAAGTGATGGATGACATTATTGTTACACTCAATAAGAAACAACTTTGTGCATCACTTTTTTTAATCAAATTTGTGAAAAGTGTTTGATACTGTTGACATGATATTTTTAAACTTAGACTCCTTCAATCAGGATTCTTAGACCATACAGTCGCTGGTTTGCAAATTATCTCAGAGATAGGGATCAGTGCATTTATATTATAAAAGCCAAGTGACCTCTATGTACATGCGTCTTTGGGTGTCTGGGGAATCATACGAAATCCGGAAAGAGCTAACTGCTGCAGTTTGGCACACTTGTGTATTTTTGGTCAAGGAACAGACTAGCGAAAACAGCAAGTTGATAGGACCAATATTTTGGGAGATATTAGTAATTTGGGAATACAACAGCCTTACAATAACGTTGCTATACCCAGGAGGCTTTGTTGGTGACTGCTGGACAAATGCAGTACAGTATGCAAGAACACACAACAGCATACAAACTACCGTATCTAGAACCTGTGGATCCCCACAGGTTAACGTGCAACTTAAATATAACAATCTGTTTTCAGAATTTGATACTATCCACAAGGGGGTGCCACAGGGTTCATTATTATGCCCTCTGTTATTTATTATTTATCTTGATGAACTGGGTGTACTTACTGTATGTCAGATGCTAATTTGCACGTTTATGTTGATGGCACAATTATTTACTGCTGTGGATCACCTTTTGTTCAGGCCATTGAATCCCTCCAGAAAGCCTTTGATGCTGTCGAGCACACAATAATTCACTTGAAATTTGTTCTGAATGCAAACATGACTTAGATTATATTGTTTTCCAATTCAAGGAAGTTTCCACAAATGGCCCCCTCACTGTCCCCTCTCAATGGAAATGAAATAGAGGTGGTTCATATGTATAAATACCTGGGTGTCTTGAATGATGACTCCCTCACTTTCAAGCCACATGTGGAAAATCTTGTGAAGAAGCTGAGGCTAAAGCTGAGTTTTGATTTTCGAAAAAAAGTTGTGTTTCTTTTAATGCAAAAAAGCAGCTTGTTGCTGCAAAACTTTTTTTTGTGGATAATGGACATCTTTTGTACATGAATCCTTCTGCTCAGTGTCTTCAAATCATTTGCGTCACAGCATAATTACTTAAGTCATATTTTTGTAGTCTGCTGAGAGGCACTATATGCTTGCTTCAAAAAGCCCTGGCTCCCATATATTGACTTTCTCTCTAAAAACATGATAGGTCAACTCTAGTTGTGGACAACAACATACACCAACAATACTGTCAAAAGACTTTATGAATGATGAAATTCAATGGTCAATCATGTCAGTAAGCTAGTATTTAGCATTAACTCACCCATAAGGCTCTGACCCATCAGCTCAACCTGTTTCGTACAAATATGATCACTTCTAGCTCCAAAAAAGCTGATACAGGAACAGCTAAAATTCAGACTCCCAACTTCCAACCAGCAATCCATGAACCCAGGGACAATATTACACTATATTACAGTCTATGGTCAAGATTTTACTTCTAATTTCATCTGTAAATTGAATTTGTCATATTTTAGTACAAAGTCTCACTTTGATCCTCACTCAATTGCCCTGTCACAGTTATTACATTAAGCTATTAATACTTACTAAGCACTTTCTGTAATTTTCACAAAGTTTAAAGTCTTCTAGAATGGTGAAGTAACATTGTTGAATTTACTAAGTTAAAATGGTAGAACAGTATACTTAATTAACATGTACATTATACAACAGGCATCAGGAGTTCATCAAACATTGCTTTTCCCCTGACCAGTACCAGTGGACTGGTCTTTATTTATTGGCACTGACCTCTCACTGGAGGTCAATATTTGGAAATACAATGTTCTTTTAATAGAAGATAGGTAATTTCATTATGTTAGAAATTTAAAAAAACAAAACAGTGACTACTCTGCCTGTACATTTGAGTTAAGTGAAGTTTTGTTATTATTGTGTTCATTTGTATTTGTTTGGTACCCTCTTGTGGTGAAATATAAATAGTGTTTTGGACTTTTAGCACAATGGGTGTGCAGCATGTGCTGTGAATACTGTGTGACGGGAATGTGATGAAAAAGCAGATTTGTGCAGAAGTTAATGATTTTGTCTCAGCAGTTGTCACTTTGGATGTCATTTGTCATTTTTACATGTTGTAAAAGTGGTGCCGGAATTCAATAAACAAGGTAAAGGAAACATCTTGTCATCACTGGAGCCTACATCACATGCGTTAGCTAACATGCAAAAAGGAGAAAGTCAATGCAAAGGCAGTAAAGTAACATTATGTATTACTCTATACTGTGAGACAGGCTAAAAAAATGTAAGTGCAACCAACTTTAATAAAATTGTTTTTTAAATTCCTAACCAATAGCAACTTCGATGATCTCCTCAGCTTGTGTATCTAGTCAGCTGTGATATTTTCACCCAAAAATAGGCTACTCTGGTACTGTAAAATATTTGGCAGTGAGTACAAAATCTACTGGTGGTGAGGCTTTCCTAAAGCTGCATTCCAGAGTGCTGGGAGGTAGAATACATCTCACTTGGAGTTAACTACATCCCACCTCAAAGTATTCCAGGTGATCCATGTTGAACATAAGCAACAAACATGGAGATCATAGATCTAAGCTCCTATTTGCTGTGTTACTGAAGAGGCATTTTGACTGTCAACAGTACAGTGTTCTCATATACGCAAACAAAATGAAAGACGCAAAATGACAGACGAGCTAATTATACATGGTGAAGTTATTTTTCATTGCAAACTTGCACACTGTTCGCCGCTATTGTTGTGCTGACGTCACATTGTAGTTCATGGTGAGGTTGGGGTACTTCTATCTGGCCCCACTTTGCAACAAGGACCTCCAGCTTAGACAGGCATTCCAATGCATTTTACCAAGTTGGACGTCGGAAACTTCCCATCTCACAGCACTCTGGAATCCAGCATAAAACAGCTGCTGCTGTGAGAGGGTCTGTTGCATCAAAAACAATGGTCTTTCGTCCTAAATTCACACCAAAGCAAATAGTTGTGGTCACTGAATGACAGACAGACAGACAGACAGACAGACAGACAGACAGACAGACAGACAGACAGACAGACTGACTGACTGACTGACTG
>JAPQRP010050469.1:0-10358 GCA_037367295.1 Apogon hyalosoma
ATCTGCCAATGGAACAAGTGAAAATTATCATGGTAAGATTTCTTGAAATAAGATTTTCCAGATCTATTGTCTAAAAAGAAGTTCTCATATCTCACTGAAAAGTTACTCTTTAGGTGATTATTTCTAAATTTAAGTGTGATGAGATATTTTGACTAGAAATGAGAAAAACACACTTGGTAAGATTTGGATTTTTTTCCAGTGTCGGCTTAGGGTTAGTCTGGACAGTAGCTCTTGCAGGGCTACTTCTGCTCCAAAGTGCAACACAAACTGAGCATCTCACATAGCGTTCCGTCATTTGGACCGATGCCATGATGCCACACTCGTCTTTGCCAACAACAAAATTACCCCTGTCGGGTTTCTCAATTGTAATTAATAAGGTGGTTCACTCTGACCCATGAGACCTGTCCAAACACATCATGTATTCTCCACCCGAAGAACAACACATGTAGACAGAATAAAAAATGAAAGTGAGGGATCATAAAACCGCAGAGACCATAAAAGGATCTAGTCTAAAGCAATCCGATTTACTCATTCATTAGGCGTAAGATAAGCGTGAAGGCTTACAGACACAGAGGGATCGCTGTACAGGAGCCAGTCTTATTTAATTATACAGGTGAGAGAACAGAGATCCATATACAGACACTGAGGGATTGTGGTATGAATCTGCATTGGAATCAATCCTTCTGCTTAACACTGTTAGAGTCTAGTGTGAGGTCTGGAAGTCAGCCCTAGCACATGTTCGTTTATTCAACGCCAAATGCTCCCTGGATCTCTTTGGATATGTTAGCGTGGAAGTACATACAGAGATATGAACCGTCATGTGCCAGCTCACACCGCCTTGAACGTCAACCCGAGGGAAAAGACACATGCTGCTACAGTGCGTGCCAGCTGTCTTTACATTAGCGAGTCTTGTAACACTATTAGGGTGATCGCTGACAGGACTAAAGGCTACGCAATTACTGGTAAATACATGTACACTGTAAAATAGAACTGTTGTGCTGACATTAGTCTGTGTTAGAACAACAGCTAATTACTTGACTTGTGATAAGAAAAAAATTCAGGTTAAAAGTACTAACTTGAAAATCCTTGTCTAACTTAATAAAATTATCTCGACTCAACTTCAGTGACAGTTTAGGAGAGTGGGCGGAGTTCAGCCATACGTCATCACATTTTGGTGACATAACGTCCAAATGCATCACAAACAACTGGCAGATGCCTTTTCCAATCGTGAACTTATCGTCACTCTTGTTTTGAAGCTGGGAATATTATAACGCACATTATTCATTTATTTTTTAAGAAAGTGCCTCAACTGTATAAACGTCTGTTGTTTGAAAGATTATGAACTTTGTATTTTTTGAGCTGAAATTGCTGCAGCTGAACTGTAATAATAAGAAGAATAATCATTATTATTATTACATTTTCAAAAATGTCTTGATATAACCAGATAGTGATTTGTGAAGAAATGAAAATAACAACTAACAAATCTGTGTCCAAAAAACAAAGAGAGGTACACATAAGAGATATTTCATTGAGACAACATGATGTATGTTAGGAGAACGAGCTGTTTGTTCATTTGATGTAAAAATTTAAGGGAGCCCTTTCACTCATATTTTTAAGTTGAAACAACACGTTATATTTTACAGTGTTAACTCCACATGCTGCTGAGCATTGGAGTTCATTGTTTTCGCATCATTACAAGTAATATTATTAATAATAACAAGAAATAAATAGAACTCAACCTGAAATTCGAATGGTTGCAAATGTGTAGAGGTGAAAAAAATGTTGGTAATTTAGCAGTAGAAACAAAAGTTTCAGTGAAAAAAGCAGCTTCTATAAGCCAAAGTGCTCATATTTGGTGTGAACTTCCTTTTACACTTAACATGTCTTTAATCCTTTTGTTCAAACAATATGACATTCACTTTCTGATTCTTTTAATCCAGGTTTCATTCAACACATGCCAGAGGTATCTAACGTTTTTTGCTGCTTGCTGTCATGGGATCAGGGGTCACACTAAATACTGACTTCACAACCTTCACAACTCATTCAGTTCTGGCTTTTTTTGTGTCTTTTAAGGTTGTGCACATATTTCCTGTATTTTCTTACTGTATCTGAAGAAAAGAGACTGAGAAATAAATATGCATGTTCATTTCAAAATTGCAAAAACAACAAATCTAATATATATAACAAATTTCTAATAAATATAGTTGCTGTCAGTCAGAAACATCTTATGTCCAAAATGGTTATTTTTTCAGGAAACTGGAAAAATGACATATATTCTAAATAAATGAATGGAGTTAAGAGATGTAGTCATAATCCCTTTTCAACACTTTTCATTGGTTAAATATTTCTAAAAAAGGCCAGGCTAATGTGAAGACTGACCTATAGAATCGTTTTATGACCAAAAAAAGAACCAAAAACAGATTTATGAAGTTTCCACCTGACAGCAACAATATATAAAACTAGTCAGAAATCTGTGTGACAAAAAAGCTAAGTGTTAATGTGATTTATGTAAAAATGTGAATGAGATTAAAAATCTCAGCAAAATTGTTAAATTTTACAGGGTTTTGGATTATTTTTTAAAGTCCTTTAAGAGGTAACCAGTGAAGACGCTTGTATGTAATGAATAAACTGTTTGGACTCACATGCAGAAAACCAGTAAATACAAGTTCGAAGAGGGTTTAATTATAACCTAGAATGTGGATCTGAAGGAGGAGAACCAGGAAGGAGCAGGGGAGTGGGGTTGATGGGGCAGGTGGAAAACAGGCAGGAGATGGGTGAATCAGGCAAGGGGTGAAAAGCCAAACACCAGGAAAAGATCAGGCTCGGAGTCACAGGAGTGGAAGAGGTAAGGGAAGACGATATAGGCGTTTCAAAAGGGCAGGAGACACTTCAAGATAAAAAGTTTGACAAAGAATTTGTAACAATCTGGCAACGCTGAAAGGTGAGGCTGTAGATTTCATGATTACTAGATATGAAACGGAATAATTCAGGCATAAAAACAGAAGGAAACAGTTTGTACTTGTCTTACTCAATCCTACATTTCTGATCTTGTATTAAAGTTAAAAACTGGACTGACTTCTCTCACCGGTCTAATCATCATCATCTTCATTTTGGCAGCGAGCTCCTGGAGAGGGAACCACATGATGATTCTCCTGCTGCCAGACTTCATTTGCCTGCACGGCTGCAGACAGCAGGTTTTCACATGAGAGACTGACATTCACATGGGAAATCCAACCATTTGAAATAATTACACAGATCTCCAGTGGTGAGAATTTGCTTAATCTTTCTTTTAGTAGATGTGATGCTGAGGTGGGGAATAAAACAGCAAATACGTACACAAATGTACTTTATTTTTAGGGTATCAGGTAAGTTTTAAGACATTTTTTTCTACTTTTACTCAATATGTTTTAGCATAAATATCTGTCATCTCTACTTGTTAGATTTTCAGAAAAGGCTGATTAAGTTCTAATGCATTTGAAGGGAGTTATGGTTTGTTTTTATTCTGGGTCACTGCTAGCAATTGTGGACCCCGTGAAAGTTAAACGATGTAGGCCCTTTACAAAGTTCGGTTTCTTATCGATTTGCCGGAGCGCGCGTGGGGGGCAGTTATATACATGGGGTGTGATCCATAATTAATGTAACTAATGCTGCTGTGAAGCGAAAGTGAAACTTAACATGCTTTCAACGTCCGACTCCCGGCTTCTATGCCTCTATTACAACAGCAGAGTTTACACAAAATTTTCACAACTTCTAGCCTGTATCCACAGGGCCCCCTCCACTGCTCTATTGACACCCCCCCCCAGAGATGCTGGGCCCCATGAATTTGTCATGTTTACCCCACTCTGTGGCACCCTAGGTTTTATTGTGCATCATTCTGTGCCTTCCTAACATCAACACAGATTTCAGGCTAAACTGAAGGGATGAAACATAGCCCAGAGTCAAGACAATCCCTAGGTTGAGGATGATTAATACTGTATAACAAGGTGAAAAAACAGTGTCAAAAACCCCAAGTTAAAAGCATATCATGAGCCTCATAATATAATTGCCTAATTCATACACAAATGGACAAAAGTATTGGGACACGTTGATTTCAGTTCTTTCTTTTTGAACTATACTACAATAAACTCTCAGATTAGGGCAGTCCCAAAAAATATGTGAGAAATCCCCGATTAAACCACATCTTCTCCAGGAAAAAGGGCTAACTTTGCTGTCAAAACTGGCTATTACCATAGGTGTTCTAAAAAAAAAAAAAATTTCATTCTCAGCTTCCAGCTAAATTCTTTCCAGTTTGGGCTACTGAGACATTTGCGATAGGCAAGGATCCCTTCCACTCCTATTCTTCAGTTATGACACTGGATTCCAATTCCCATTTGTTTTTTTTGTTTTTTTTACATCAAATGTGTTATCGATTCCTTAAAGTTTAATGGGAGATTTTTCTTCCTAAGTGAGATATGAAGAAAGTAGAAGGTTAGTTGTGGTAGAAAATTAATATTTACTGTCAGAGTATGAAAAATATTTTAGAAATTTAGTGATAGAAAATTTTTAATCATGGTCATGGCTAAAAAAAAAAATCTATGTTGAGAGAAGTTAAGTAAAAACTATCGCTGAGGCATTTTGGAAACAAAGATAATAGTTTAAACCAAACTAACATATGCAATGATATTTATCACAATATAAAACTATATTATGACATTTGTCATTATTGTTTTGTATCCCAGACCCGTTAGAAAAGAAACACCTGAATCCAACGTGTCCCAATACTTTTGTCCATTTGTGTATGAGTTACGCAATTATGCTATGAGGCTAACAATTTATGAAACACTCACCGAGGCAAGAAAAAGAGACTGGACCGTGAAAATGCAGAGAAAACAAATCCTAGTATTTGGACTTCTATAGATGAAGTGGGTGAAGTGAGGTGAAGTCCAACCCATAGGACCTTATTAAAAACTAAATGTATCACAGTTTGTAAGTTTGAAAGATAATTCAAGTCAAGACAAAACAAAACAAAACAAAACAAGTGTAGCACCTTTGATCCTAACTTTTAGGTTAAAGAAATACTCACATCACTCTAGGTCCGGTAGGAGTTACACCAGGAAGTTACTCACAAAAAGGAGTGGTGTTGGATTATGAACAGGTGACACTTTAATGCCAGCACTTACAAATAATAAACATTAACATTTATTGCCACAATAAGGCACAATAAAATACAATTAAAAAAAAAAATAAGAGTCCACTGAAATCGAGCTCTCCAACTCAAGGCTCTGGTAAGGTCAGTATGAAAAGGGATTCCCAAGGTGTGTGTGTGTTCAGTGTTTATGTTCACTCAGTTATTCCATCCTCATTTTCTACTACCCGGGTAGGTGAGGAGTGTGTGTATCTTATCTGTCTTTAGAACGAGTGATTCAAATGATCTGAAGTCTTCAGGGTAGGTTCTGCGGTTGGCCACACCGCATCTCCAACTTTCTTTCTCTCTCAGAATCGCTGGGCTGGGCTCGCCGTCTAAGTCATCTCTTCATATCCTTCTGTCAGTTGATCAGACTAACCAGGGGAAACAAAAAATAAACAACCTACACAGAAACTGCAAAGTTGTGAGATTCTTCATCTGATTCTATTTCTCATGAGATCTCAGTATCTTTCTCAGTTCTATGCATGAAATGTATCATCAAGCATTTAGGAAATACATATACATACATACATACACATTAAAGTGAATTATTATGAATTATAACAATTAGTTTTAACCATAAATGTACTCAGTTATTCATGAATTTTAACAGACACATAGTTTATGCATCCTTTTTAAACCTCTATTTGACTTATATCAATTTTTAGCTGTTTTAATTCATCTTTCTTTAGATTTAACCGTTTAACATCAAATGAAATACAATTTTTATACACAATAGAGCAGTTTCTTAATGAAAAATGAAATACATCTCACTTTAATGGCACTGTTACCCATTGCAGTGATTATTAACATGAAATAAGGATTTCAATTGGCATTAAAAATAAATGAAATACATCTCAGTACAAAACATATGTAAAGTTCACTTTAGCTTAGCGATTAGCATGAACTAAGCATTGCAATAAAGCAATTAGGAACTCACGCTAGCGATTAGCATATCGCGGTCATTAGCATAAAAGCTAGCGATCTTTTCTTAGCCTTTAAATTACGAAATAAAGTGCACAAAAGTCATGGAAAAGCATGGAAAACATCTTATGACATCTATTGAGCAACATGGACCAATTTATATAAAGTTAATAAGACAATAAGATTTTTTTCCCTTCAGAGCAGCTAGCGAAAAACCGGCTAACAATTTGCTAACTCACCGGAAGTTCAGCAAACACAAATTCTCATAAAGACTGCAGTCAAGTGGACCACACTTTGAAAATCTAGACATTACGGTACAGGGGAAAAAACTGAACTGTTGACAATGGAGATTTTGAACCCTTATAAAATCATTTCCTTAAGAGGTCACAGAATAATTCCAATGGATTATTGTTCAGACTGATGAGTACTATGAGTGTGATGCATTTTCAAAAAATTTTACTGTCAAAATTATTAATAATTTAAAGGCAAAATCTGTGAAATAATCAATATCTCTTAAGGAAAAGATTTTATAAGGGTTCGAAGTTTAAGAAATAAACTGATCGATATTGATTATTTCATAGATTTTGACTTTATTAATATATATATATTTTTTGAAAATGCATCAGACTGACAGTACTCATAAGTCTGAACAATAATCCATTGGAATTATTCTGTGACCTCTTAAGGAAAAGATTTTATAAGGGTTCAAAATCTCCATTATCAACCCTTCTTTTTTTTCCCCTGTACCTTAATGTCTAGAAAAGACGCGCTTAGATTTTCAAAGTGTGGCCCACTTAACTGCAGTTCATAAAAGGGGGGGTTATCCTCCTCGGCTCACAGTTTATCCTTCCTCAAATGCATAACTGATGGTTCAAACGGGATTGAAAAATGTACTTTCTTGCCACGTTTTGTTGCCACAGTCATATGATCCTATGGAGCACAATACTGTCACGTCCCCAGATTTATCGTCCTCCTTTGAGTTGTTACTTCCTTCCTCCCGGTGGTGGTTACAGCTCATCATATTCTCACTAACTTCAGATTATCACATGTCGCTCCCCGCTCAGCACACATGCTCATCATTAGCTTCACACACCTGCCTTCATCACCGTTCGCTACTTAAACCCACTTGCCCCTTCACTTCCCGTTGGTTTGTTTCGTTTCGTTTCTCCAGTGCCCCTCCCTCTCCTGCTTTCCCAGTCAGTCAGGTATTTCCCAGAGACACCCTACCGTTGCTACCCTGTGTGTTTCTGTTTTGTGTTTCACTTTTTTTGTGCTCAATAAAAAGCTCTTTTGTTCAACTTGTGGAGTTCTGCTTGTGGGTTCTTCTATGGGTTCAATGTGGATTCTGTAGAAGGACTTCACCTTCCAACAGCATAACTTAGCTACAAGCTAATTCCCACATTTAGAGTGCTAATTATACCAGCTGGTGCTAATTAGCGTGTTTATTTATTATACAAAGGTGACATCAGTGTTATCAAAGACAATCTGTGTGTTAACATGAATCTTGTAGCTTAAATTACTTTTTTGCCTTTGACACAAAAGTGTTTATTGGTGTGGTTGGTGTTTAACCAGGCAAGTTTCATCCCAAACTGTTTTGTCTCTAAATGGACACTTCTGGTTCCAAATAATATATGACGTCAGCAGACAAAATGCCACTACAGGTTTCAGAACAGCAGTCCACAAACCAACAGGTGGTGCCACTCGTCATACTTTTGTCAGTGTTTTGTTTCTATCATTACTACTGGAGTTAACCCTTTACAGAACACTTATTGAAATACTCTGAAGTTCAAAATAACAACCTTTGTAAGTTATTGGACATTGTCATCTACCTCCTCTCGCCAGAAGATATTCGAGCAGCACTTGCTTAAAAGTAAAGACATGCAATAAAACAACTGTCATAAGGTTATAAACTGACAAAAATCACTCATATTCACTATTTACAGCTTCAAAATATCTATAAAATCTCTCTGACTCATTGGTCCAATCCCAATTCTCAGTTTCACTTCTACCCCTTACCCTTATTCCTTGGTCCTTGGATTTAGGATTATCCCTTTGCAGCAGAGTTACAAGGGGTAGGGGTTGAAACATTCCCCTATGAAATGAGACAACCCCTCATCGTAACAGGTCTGGTTGATGATGTTATAAACAGATGCAACGACTTTGTTTGCGAAAGAATTCTCCATGGCATCAGCAGCTGTAACCATCTCTGTTCCATGGGCTTTGGTCATCTTGTGGCTATCAACCACAAACCACAGAAATATGGTCTATAATGCATTGAAACGGCATTAAAGGGACGATCAAATGGTTGCGTTATTTATGAAGTGTTTCTTTCGACACGCTGCTGCACTTTTTTGCTCTTTGCCTCCACTTGCCAGTGATTCGAACACGATTATTGAAAATTTCTCATACCCCTCCATTTGTAGTGTGTTCTTGAAAAATTTCAGTTTCGAAGGCCAAACAGCCCTCCCCGCCCGACTTATTGGGAATTGAGACACCCCTACCCCTTCACGTGAACGTGCAAAACGAAGGGGAAAAGCTAAAGGGGAGGGGCCAAAGGGTGAATTGGGATTGAGCCACTGTATAGTGTTATAAAAATCAACATGCTTCTTGACCTCACTGTGGCACAAGATTGGCCCCATATTTAACGTTTGTTGAAATGACCAAAAATAGTTACGTGCTTGATAAAGGAATAAAGAAAAAAAATCTGCCAATGGAACAAGTGAAAATTATCTTGGTAAGATTTCTTGAAATACAATTTTCAAGATTCATTGTCTAAAAATAAGTTCTTATATCTCCCTGAAAAGTTACTCTTTAGGTGATTCTGTCTTATTTTAGGTGTGATGAGATATTTGGACTAGAATTGAGAAAAATACACTTGGTGAGATTTAGATTTTTTCCATTGAGATGAGAATGACATCATAATAGTGTCCTGTTAAATATGAGGAGGACTCCATCCCCTGGCTGCTGATAGTCTACTGTGCTTGTCTATGTGTGCAGCGATAGCTTTAATCTCATCTTACAACTAAACGGGGCTTTAAATGTATTCAAAGTTCACATCACATTTTACAACTCTGCAAAAGGAAGAGGGAGATCTGGCGGGTTTTTGCTTAATCAACAATTAGATGCTCATTAAACCCATTGAAATTAGACTAATAGTCATTTATTAACAGTTTATTTATGAGGCATTAGTTAAGGTACTTGGCAACCTGTATAAAAAAAAGAAGAAATATTCAGAGCAAAAGTGGCAATTTCCTTATTGTTGTGGCCTCAAAGACGTGACGATTTGAAAGAAACACTTGACTTAAATTAGATCTGATGGCTTCATATTGTGCTGGAACAAAATAAGAACCCTTAATGGGTGTCCAGAGACTCTTAACACATGGAGTCTCGTCCAGTGCCAGCTCTTCTCTAGCTGTCTGTTGACAAGCAGCCATTTGGTCAGTGAGTCGATAAGAGTCTCCAGAGGGACGTAGCGTCCAACTCCTGTTTGAACAGTGACTCATAAGACACGTCCACATGCCAAAGATCATGTGGCAGGGCAAAAACACAAAACAAAACAAAGCAAAAAATGTAAAAAAAAAAATTAAAAAAATGTGGAAGCTATATTCATCCCCTAAAACTTGAATTTCTTATGATTTATTTGAGACATTTTCCGCCTCAGATTCAGTCTGTGTCATTTTATAAAAATTATTCACAAACAGTCACAAAGCTGGCTCAAGTGTTGATTTCATTTATCTACACTCCTCTTAATCACATTACTGAGCGTTGAAACGAATGGCTTCATATTGCTGTTTGCTGTGTTTTGTTGCACATCGTGTTTATCTGATAAACAACATCAAGTCATCATCAAGCACTGAAATTGTCTGAAATATGATTCGTTTGTGCTGCATTATAAGCATAACCTGATGCCAAGTGCTCCCTGGGTAACCTCTTGCCATTTAAGTATAATCATTTTTCTGAGAGATAGCTTCACATTTCCACTCCTCGGATAATTTAGGCTGTAGACTCAGATCACTAACCTGATGTTTTTCCATAATCTTTGTTGTGCTGATTTCGGGGATTATGGGTTCTATTTATGACCAGAACCCACTTAGGCCTACAAAACCATCACCAAACCGACCTTATGTATGTATCCACACGTTGTATCACTCACTAAATACTATAAATAAGTAATAGGTATAAAAGTCAATTATTCATCACAATAGATAGATAGATAGATAGATAGATAGATAGATAGATAGATAGATAGATAGATAGATAGATAGATAGA
>JAPQRP010050470.1:0-10351 GCA_037367295.1 Apogon hyalosoma
TATATATATAATATAAGTATGTAATTAATAATAATAATCATAACTAATAATAAGCAACAAGAAAAAAAGATTTGACAACAACAGTAAACCACATTGCACAACATGCACTATACAGTCCCACTGCTGGAGCAATAATATAATGTGATTTCTGTAGAAAAACTACCCCATACTCCTCAGATTTAGGTAAATCATCTTGGTTTTCAGACAATAAGGAGGGTTAAATCTGTGACTGACAGCTGTAACTACCAATCACTGATCAGATTCAGAGCAGACCTGGACACGACTCTACTATTGGCTTCACTTTTCTCAGATTTACATTAAAATCAGCCACTGAACTCCATCATGACAACCCTGCAGTTCTTCATCCTCCTCCTCCTCTTCAACACAGAAATCCCTGACTCTCCTTTCCCTCCCTCTCTTCTTCTCTTTCCTCCCTGTTGCCATGGTGACGGTTTTCATTCATGCTTCTCGGGAAGGCCCGCTCTACTGTTAGGGTTGTGTTGGGGCTTTTTTTGTTTTGTTTTTTTTTTTTTTTGCTCTGTCCGCCCACACTGCAATCAGGGGACAGCAGAGCAGTGGGCCATCCACCCACACTCAGCGACACACACCGAGTACTGCTATAATAAATGAAAGTACACACGTACTTACACAGTGTTTACACCAAACACACACACACACACTGCGTCACTGTCTGTGTGGCTTCACCCACTCGTCACTGATGTAAACTCCCACTGCAGCACACAGGAGGTGGAGGCAACACCAGGAAAAACACACTGGATGCAGTTGTTTTTGACGCCACACGGGGGCGGTGTTTTCATCAGATCTTATCCAACCCTCTGCAGATTCCCTACTTTTAATTCCAGCAGTCAGCGTAGGGTTTATCTGTGGAAATTTCCACTGGAAAAACAACAGTACAGTGATTTAACCCTGAAAACTGAATAAAAGAAAAAATGACAAGAGACTGGTAATAACAACACAACCATACAAGAAAAACTATATATGCATATTAAGAATATATATGTATAAACACAGTTAGAACAGCAACATCTACAATATGTACTAGATAATGTATTTTCAATATAATAATAAACATAAATAAGTATGCAAAAATATTGTGTGTAATTATAATTATGAGGTTATAAGATAGAATAGAATAGAATAGAATAGAATAGAATAGAATAGAATAGAATAGAATAGAATAGAACAAAATGACAACATTCCAATATGTACAGGTATATATAAATAAATATAAAAGTTACATAGTAATATAAAAAATGCCATAGAAGTAAAGGTAAAAATAAAATGAGATGTTAATTACATATATTTTACATTAGATGCTACATATGGAGTGTTTTTTATTAGATAGAAAACCAAAGTGGACAGGCTGAAAATCCCAAAAACAGTACAAGTATTGTAAAAAGGTACTTGGAAAAGTTTCTAACAGTTAATTGTAAATAAGTGTAATTTAAATACATTAAATGAAAAATTATGTGTTTGTGAATCACAAATAATGTGAACAGTTGCATGTTTTCTGTGTGAACCACACGTTACAAAAGCAAACATCCTCCTGCACTGAATTACAAGTAGATGTATAAATATTCGCCAGCGTCACGGCTCACTTTATTGAATTTCATGCATTCAGTTTGTTTATTTATTTAAATTCCACTTAATAAGAAATACCGTTGGGAGCCGCCTGCTCTGTTTCTGGAATAATAATGTTGAAAAGCACTGTGTGTAATACTGTACACAAAATGTTTACAGCTAAAAATAATAACTCCTGCTTATATACACAAAATATGGAAACCCTTTGAGAGATAGTATAATATGATAGATTTTTCAGGGGTAATTTTGTCATCAACAAACGGCAATTTAGCAAAAATCCTAGCATCCCATGATAACTTTATACCTTCATAGGCCTCATAACCAAACTCACCCATGTAGAAGAAACGCTGTCATTTCAGCGTCAAACTGCTGCCGACAGTGACTCCCTCTAGTGGTCACATAGATGGAATCTAATGATAAACTGAGGTCATTTTTGATGTTTTATTGGACAAATACAACATTTAACACAGTTTTTTCAGGGGTAGTTTTGTTTCCTGGACTAGATTTGTGTGTGTGATCCATGTGTGGTATAACCTGAACACCTTGTCTGGTCTGTAGATGTTGTGTAAGTGACGTTTTGTGTGTTTTTGTGTTTGTACAGGTAAGATAAGCCCTTACCCTGAACTGGACGAGGAGATCGACATCCTGTCGGCCATCATCAGCGAACAGAGGACTGAAACCAGACTGCCAGGTATGACTATCACACACCTGTCACATACCTGTACGTACAGAGGCCCATAAAGGTGGAATACAATATTTTTTACTTCCTTTTATGAAATGTTTGTGACAATGTGATTCATCATTAGTCTCTTTTCCTTTGACCCTCAAATTGCCCGAATATAACTTGCGCGTAAAAATTTGCCTAATGGAAAAACGACAATTTCACCAAAACTGTCAATTTTCGATTAAAAGCTTTTGCCCTGGCTAGAGGTGGTTTTTCAGGCGTAGTGCAATTGGTATATCACACAACTAAAGTCACGTAAATAAAAAAAAAAATTTAAAAAAAAAAAGGATGTTGACGGACGTTACAACAAGCAAAGAAGAAGAGTTTTAAAAGAAACATTGCGTGGTATGTGTGGACACACTTTTATTTGGTACCGGACAGAGGGCTAATATGTAATAATAATAATAATGAATATATCTGTAAATCAACACCATATTTACGTTCATGTTTATGGAATGACTTCTCGTGTCATCTCGCAATAATAAATAAACAAATCATCGCATTTGTGATTTAATAGAAAAACCGACATGATGCACTTCTGTTTATTCAACATTTAGTAAATATCAGTAAAGTCTTGCACAGATGTCCAATGGAAAAGTGTCTATTGATTTTATTTTTGTTTTATTTTTACTATTGTTTCTCAATTGCGTTGTACAGGTTAAAAGTTTATAACTATTAAACCACATGACACTAAATTATGACTTTCTCAGCTGGCAACATTTTCAAAACTATCTTTTTAATTTCAAACATAACAAATTAAGGCCAATATTCATATGGTTTATTTAACCCCCAGTAACCGAGACCAACAGAAACCACCAACGAATCAACCCCATTTTTCCACAGACTGAATCAGTCACTGAATAAAGTATAAAGCTCATTGTTTTCACATCTGTATTATGGTTTCATCAAGTTTTCTCCTTCAAACTAAAACTCACAGAAGCTGATTTTAACAGTCACTCAAAATGACACAGTGTCTTATAATCTTCATGTGTTGCATCAGCTGATAGTTTACATTATAGCTCTGTTAGCTTAGCTCTGTTTTCAGACTGAAAACAGCCGCAGTTAAACCACTAATCACTTCTGTTTTCTATTGGGTTTGTGTCGTCAGTAGCTGAACTAAAGATCTGTTTGGATCCAACAAACAAGGTCACAGTTTAGTCTGAACCGTGGATCAACAGACGACAACTTGATAAAGATAAAAACATCCTTTAATAACTTTATGCCTTCATAAACCACAGAATCAAACTCACCCGTGTAGAAGAAACGCTGCCATTTCAGCATCAAACTCCATTCTTTACATTTACAGCTGAGTCCAGTGGAGAAAACACTTTGTATTAACAATAGTAATTTGGTCTTTCTTACTGTCACAAATACGCATTGATTCAACTCAGATTATTATTCGTGGCATTTAATAAATTAACTGAATGTTTACCTGTTTTAGACAAATATCAGGGTTGTGTGGAGTTTAAAGACAGGATTCATTTGTAGTGTTTTACTAGTGAAGACGACACGGAAACACAGCTGATTGGGTAAATCTAAAGGAGGATTTTTCACCCGATGTGGGGCTCGAACCCACAACCCTGAGAACGATGGTATTATGCTCTAGCGCCTGAGCTAACTGGGCCGGGTTTAACGAGAAAATAGTTGAAATTTCCAACTTGATTAACACATTTCCGGAACATTAACTTCTCTTTCTTACCAACATGAATATCTACCAACGCAACTCAAGAACTTTTCCCCAATATTTAGAAAAAAAACCCCAGAAACTTAAGATGTTTTGGAAACATTACTGCCTCCACCTCAAATAATCAAACTCGCTCTTTTAGGCGAAACGCTGCCACTTCAGCATCAAATAGTTGCGGACAGTGATACACTACTCCCTCTAGTGGTCACTACATGTAATCTAATGATACTTTGAGGTCATTTTTGATACTTTAAACTACAAATACAACATTTAACACCTTTAATGCTCACATCCTCCTTCCTCGTCTTAGCTCCTCCTTCTCAGGATGCCCTCAAACCCAAATCGAAGGAGCTCAGCGAGTCTGGCCCCGCCCACACGGCGTCCACCACAGAGCAGCCCACGAGCACCAGCGTCTCAGCTGTCAGCTTGACTCCGCCTCTCACCGCCACAAACCACACCCCCGCTCTGCTCAGCGGCCCCGTCATCGTCCCGTACCCGTCCAACGACCACGTCTTCATCAGTAAGTTGAGGTTTAGCATCGATATAAGACACTTTTTTTCCCCGTGATGCATATTCTGAAACAATAGTTTTTTATGATATATAATTATGGGGTTAGTGTTTTACAAATTTAAGATATTAAAAAATTATTAAAAACATTTGAAGACATTTTAACAAGTGAAGTTAAATTGTAAAAATCTTTCTATGCACATACTAGTGTTTCCTGTTGTTCTATATTCAGTCAATATTGTCAAATGTGTCATAATTCAATAGTTTTGTGATACTTTTACAAACTGAAACCAGTACAACACATATTTGAGCACTTAAAAGCAAACAGTTTTTTTATAACCTATAATAAAAGTATTCTAGGCATTCATTTAGACAATAGAGAGAGAAAATAATGAAGCAAACACAGTGGGTCTGATGTGAGAATCACTCATATTATCACATTTATTAGGTTTTTTCAAATTATTAAGGTTCTTTCAAGTGTGAATGTGTTTTATTTCAGACCTGTTGAACAAATTACATATAATTAGTTTGCTGTGATTCCAGTGGAAGTGTTCTGTTAACGATTATCTGTTAGCATTGAAATGGGGCTGGATTAGGGGGAAAGAAGTACATTTGCGATGACATCGTTGCGATTTGAGCTTGGTAATCAAGGAAAATGCACAGACTTAAAAATGTCAAGAAAAACATAAATAGTAGTACTTAGAAAACAGTAGCTCAAAGATAAGAGAAGAGCTGTAAAGAACTCAGTGTCATTAAATCCAAAATATCACCATAAAGCAGAGACTCTGTTCCCTTTGTTTCCTTTCCGCATTAAATGACCCTAAATCCATTGAACATTTACATTGCAGCCTTTTGCAATTACATGCAACGCTTTTAAGGACCTCAGCTCTAAAATGAACCAACGGAACTATCGTAAAGTTGTAGTACCACAGACGGCCACTAGATGCTGCTCTATAAAGCCGTGGCTCCCATAGACTTACATTGAGCTTTTCTGTAAAGATAAGACCAGGTCACTAATATTTTTCCAGGAGTCATTCTGGTCTCATTTGTTGTATCTGGACCCTCTAGTAAGTGTTCTGGTCCATCTTTAAATTACTTTTCTTTAATGAGATCTCCAGTCAATTGGAAGCTGACTTCCATCCGAATCCGACTGTTTCGGATTTTGACTGACGTGTGTTTGCGTGGTTAACAGGTTCCACTAACAAGACTGTAAAATGACTTTATTACCAAATTCTTCATGAACTTTACAATTTTTACGGTATCAGCAAGCTAATGTTTAGCATCAGCTTACCTCTGATCCCTTGTGCTCCTGTAGCACCGCCCCTTTTGTCTAAATACAGTCACTTCTGGCTCCAAAAAGCCAACGTGGCCATGACCTAATCGCAAACTACTGGCTTTAAACAGCAGTTCAGAAACCAATGGATGACGCTATAATTCCTGACTTTCTGCTTTACACAACTGACTGCACGTGATGCGTTCTTCATTTTCACGCAGGTGCACGTATAGGTTAATTCTCCTGTCGGTGCAGCTGCCCATAGTACTGATGAAGATCTGGAGTTGGTCCCCGAGTGCTTTCAATGACAGCTCACTGCTCCTAATGCGCTAATGCTAATGCTAAAGCAAAAGGCTAGGTGCTGTGTGTGTTAGAACGGGTGAAATCCAGAGACTGAATTTCCCAACGGGATAGCAAAGCAAGTTAACCTTTAACCTTTTAATGAAACATTATTAGTCATATTTAGTGCGGTTGGTCCCAGAGCACCTTCGATGGGAGCGCACAGCTTTAAATGTGTGCTACGTGCTAATGCTAATTGCTAATGCTAGGAACTGTGTGTTTATGGAGATGGCTAATATCTAGAGACTGAATTTCCCTACAGGGTTAATAAAGCGAGTTAACCTTTAATATTTTAATAAGCATAGTTGGTCATATTTATTATTATTGTTTATTATTTGCGTTCTTCATTTTCATGCAGGTGATATAAAAACACGTACATATAGGTTAATTCTCCTGTCGGTGCAGCTGACCATAGTACTGATGAAGATCTGGAGCTGGTCCCTGAGTACCTTTAATGGGAGCTCACAGCTTTTAATGCGTGCTATGTGCTAATGCTAATTGCTAATGCTAGTTACTGTGTGTGTATTAAGATTGTTAAAATGTAGAGACTGAATTTCCGTACAGGGATAACAAAGCAAGTTAACCTTTGACCTTTAGCCTTTTAATAAGCACAAATGGTCATATTTAGTGGAGCTGGTCCCTGAGTACCTTTAATGGGAGCTCACAGCTTTTAATGCATGCTATGTGCTAATGCTAGGTACTGTGTGTTTTTGTGTGAGCTGAGCAAAATCTAGAGACTGAATTTCCCTACGGGGATAATAAAGCAAGTTAACCTTTCAATAAGCATAGTTGGTCATATTTAATCACTGATAAATAATAATAATAATTGCTGATGCTAGATACTTAATGTACACAGTTTGCTGAAGTTATTAGTGTCTAGAAGCTGATGTAGCGTCTCTTACGAATTTAATGTAATAATAAAACCAATTTGGACCCCCAGATGTTCTTTCTTGAGGCCCAGTGTACTCAACCTAATACCACACACACTCCTGACCTGTCTTAACTGAACAAACGTGCATTAAATTTTATCGCACCATTGGACAAAGTAAATTTTTTAAAGGTCCGACCCTGTTTTAGTAGCGATAACCTCGAACAGGCTCTATGTGTTCAGGGGGTTTTAATCTCTACTGTGCGAAACCGGAATCATCTCATCTGAAAACGGTCAAACAGAAGTCACGAACTCGTACCAGCACAAGAAGTGAGGTTTATGGGAAAAAAAAAAAAAAAAACACAAGTTCTGGGAATTCCAGGATTTTTTTTTTGCAGCCTTTGAGGTGCACAAATCAGGAGTTGAACCAAAGAGAATCATTTAATCCTTTTACCCAGTGCAGAAAAACCCACAGCAACAAAAAAGACCAACTAAACACAACGTTTACAGACACTACACTGTCTGACAACTTGATAAAAAAAACAGTCACAGTTTATAATCCACACCATGAATGCAGTAGATGAGGAATTTCCCTGCAGTTTGTTTTATATTATTACATACTGCTGTGGTTACAACAAAATGCACTGTTGCACTTTTGTATGATAAAAATCTATTGGTGCAGTTGTTTAATAACCAACCAAAATGGATGTGTTCAGTCATAAAAACTGTCCGAGTTTCATGTCATTCTGGTTTAGGGCTTTGTGTTGTGGCTGTGGTTTGGAAATTCCTTGTCAACTGACTGGTCATTTGAGTTTTTATTTTGACATTTAGTTCAAAGCATTAAAGTTCGTGGACCCATGTGCATGGTTGGTAAGTTTGGAGTTTATTGCAAGAAAATGTCTTTTTTTTTTTTTCAATGAAACACGGTTAATTTCACATCGCTTTAGATAATTACTTTACCATAACGACCTTCTGTGTGTACAAAAAAATTGGAAAAGCTAGAACAGAAGCTGAATAGAAAGCTTAAAAACAAAACTCCAACTTCTACATCCCGGAAAATACGTTAAGATCATTTTGAGACTTAATGCATTGATTTGCTGCAAGAAAATGTAAAGTTTTTCAGTTAAAAGTGTATGATTTCACATTACTTTAGGCGAGTACTTTACTTTAATGACCTTCTCTGTGTAGAAAACAAATGGAAATGCTAGAGCTTAAAGCTTAAAAAAACACTCCAACTTCTGCACCTACGAAAAGACCACGAGATGATTTTATTACTTTATGCTTTTGGTTCTATCTGTGGCCAAATTTGCTTGACTATTGCATCTTCTTCTAATAACAGAAGGGAAAATCTACCACTGATGTGTCGGATAATGTAGGATGTGGTGATGCATGACTCTGATGCAGATCACTTTTTGTCTTTAATTTTGTTGAAATTCTTTCCACAATGCCTTAAAATGAATTAATTTACAAGTCTGATAACTGTGAGTGCCCTGTTTTCCATTTCATCCCCTGGTCATAAACTCCTCTTAAACTGACGTCAGTTACACCAGTGGAAATAAACAGATCCTTGAAACAGGACTTGATATATAATTTACTCTGGATCTGTTTTCTTGGTCCCGACAAACCAAGAACTAGACCACAGAACATGTGGGCGAGTTCAGGAAAATGGTTCCTTTGTCTGAAGCGATGTTGGTACAGATTGTTAAAGTCCGGAGTGGCCTCAGATTTACTACGGGCTGGAACAGAACACAAATCTGACGCTGTTATCCATTAGTCCTGCCTCGCTCCGTGACCGCCTCCACAGTTATTTTCAGCGCTGGTTCTCCAGACCCGTACGCAGATCGTCTGTGCTTCGGACCCGCCTGAGCTCATTCGGGATCATGTCTACGGCATCGAACGTCCGCAGACCCCTGGACCGTTCCTTCGTGTTCACTCTTTGTATGTATTTCTTCTCAGTTCTCAGCAGCATCTTCATCATGGGGGGGTCGGTGGCACTGATCGTCGCTGGAACCTGTTGGGTCAGGTAGGACGTCCAAAAAATATTCTAAAGTACACTGTATGTGGATGGAACTGACCTTTTTACAGCAGACATGTAGACATTACAGTGAAAACACATGGTGTCTTAAAAAATGGTGACATCTTATGTAGGTGTCAGAGGAGTTTGTTGTTTTGATGCTGATTCATTGTTAAAAAAATTAATAAAATACAACAGACCATCATTTAGCCAGACAGACCCAGTGCTACTTTTGTGGCAGTTCCCAAATCTGAACTGATTTATCACCAATTTTTTTTTATACATATATATATTAAAATGAAGAAAAATTTACTTTTTCAGCAAAGATATTGCTAACTGAATGTACAAACCATCCCCTTTCATTGATCCAAATCTGAGCTCTGGAAACCAAAATAAAAACATTCCCATATTTTCTGGTATTGTCTCGTTATCAACAGCAAAAATACGTTAGTTTATATCAACCATTTCATACATACACATTCAGTATTCTTTACTTTAACTAAGGGAAATAAAAACAAACCAGTAAGACCATATTTCCTGAAACGGATAAAGATTAAAAAATAATAAGAAACAATCTCCTGCTGGATAAAAATACTCTTTCTAGGAAATGAAAATGGCACGAGACAGCGATGGAAATTAACTCGGATAATTACATGGAGCAAAAACTATTTATTTCACAGTGAGATAAATGCTTTAATTCCAGTGTGTCACACCACATCGACCTCATTTTATTCTCACGAGTCGGTCACTGTGTTGTAAAGAAAAGATCCTCCCCTACTTTTTCTGTTTCTTTTGTATATGAGTGAACTGTTGATGGATACTATGGTGAGTTCTGTGTTGAAAATGGATATATGATATATACAAATGTACTTAAAAATGACTAAAAACAGGAAATAACCTCCTTCACAGTTTAGTAATTTTCATGTTTGGATGCGCGTGTACTCATTTATTTTAATTAATTAATTAATTAATTAATAATCATCAGTTTTAGCTGCCATGTTTCCTCATTATGACCAGGCCTTTATTTTTCTCAGCTCTACTTATGTTTGCAACGTTTTGCAATCTGTTCTATGTATGCAACACATCCTTTCTGGTTTCAAAATAAGAGCCCTCTAGTGTTTTATTGAATAAAAAACATTCTTTGCTGGACGGAGTTTTTATTTTGTAAATGTCTTCACTGAAAAAGAAAGACACACACCTGCAGTGACCGAGATCAGACAATAACACTTCAGATGCAGAAGTGTTGAAAACAGCTAGAATATATTATTGAATGTTTTAAATTAAACATAAAAGTGAACATTGTTTAACCAGCAACACTTTACTTGACACAGACACTGGAG
>JAPQRP010050471.1:0-10347 GCA_037367295.1 Apogon hyalosoma
TTTATAGAGTTTATAAAACGAACCAGAATGAGGCACTAAACTGTGTCACTGCACAAACATTCACACTCACTAAACTACTCGCTTTTTTTTTTCACAATTTTTTCCTCATTTCAAAATACATTTTCCTAAAAATATATGGAATTACATATGCAAGAATATAAGTTTGGTGTAGATTATTGTTATTAAATTTTTTTGACCTGATGTTAACCTTCCCTTGACTTCGCCCAATAATAGACATAAAAAGACTATAATAAACAGCATTATGTGCATTATTGCACCCTGTAAACGGTTTATACACTCTTTTATCACTGTATCCCTTTATTCTTTCTTCCACTTGTTGACACTGACATCTATTTACTGTCAGGTTCTTCATGATTTTTAATGTTTTTGTCCCTGTGACCGAATGCATCATCTACAACAAGGATGATGGGTGTCAAACTCATTTTAGTTCAGTATGATCTGAAGTGGGTTGGACCAGTAAAATAATAACATAATAACCTATAAATAATGTCAACTCAGTGAAAAAATAATGAAAATGTTTACATCTATAAACTATTCTTTAAAATAATGTGAATAACATGAACAAACTGAAATTTCCCAAGAAAAATAAGTTCCATTTTAACAATATTCTGCCTCAGTTTATTATTTACACATGTACGTTACAACTTGCAGATCACAGTGGATCTACAAACACACAAAACATTTAGTAACAGGCAGAATATTGGTAAAATTGCACTTAATTTTTCTTAAAACATTTCAGATTATTCACCTTTTTTTAATATACAATAACAATTTATTTAATGTAACTACATTAAAAAATACATAAAAATATTTACATTTACAAAGAGAAAAATTTGGATTTGTGAGTATTTATAGATTATTATGATAGTGTTTTACTGATCTGATCCACTTGAGATTGAAAAAGGCTGAATGTGGAACCTGAACGTGGGTCGAATGTTTGACACCCATCATCTACAACATGTCAAACAGATAATAATAATCTTCTCACAGGTTAAAAACCCTGACTCTGAATGAGTTAAAGATGACATAAATGAGGATGTAAGGTATAAACTCTTGATTTGTGAAAAGCTGTGATTTTCAAGACTTCATTATTTTCTTATTTCTTAGGGATGCTGACGGCATATTTGACAGACGCATATTTCCTTATGAACGTTTTTTAGTTTGACTGTTGTTAATCTGGTCCAGTCTTTAAAAATCCTGCTTTATGTCAGTCATTAATAGAAGAAAACTGCCAGGAGTCTCACCTTGACCTTCATTCACAGAAGAATAATTATAATACTAAAAAAAACATCTTCTATATGATCTTAAAATATCTCCAAAAATAGAATAAGGTGAAAAAGCTGCACCTTTAAATAGTTTTTGCTGTCATGTACAACATGAGTTCAGAAGACATTCATGTGCTTTCATTTATTCTTTAAATATTTTTTTTACTATATTGCTAAAAAAGAGACTTCACACAGGGTACATTTTGTCAAACCAACCGTTTTCACCCTTTCCTCACTGCTGTGGTCATCCATTTTTCTGTTTAACTTTCCCTACAGATGCTTTGATACAGCACTGGTTCTTCAGTAATAACCCACAACAACTGGATTTAATCCTATTACATCCTTATATGAAGCGTTACCGTTAACCCAGCACCCAGTATCATTTTTACTAAACACTGTGGTTGTCATGGATACAGAGGGGGAAGTCACCATGTGTTTAATAAGTCGCTTTTCCATTGGACATCTGCGCAAAACTTTAGCGATATTTACTAAATGTTGAAAAAAACAGAAGTGAGTAATGTTGGTTTTTCCATTAAATCACAGATGCGAGGATTTGTTTATTTATCGTCACGAGATGACACGAGAAGTCATTCCATAAACATGTTAACCAACGTAAATATGGTGTTGATTTACAGATATATTCTTTATTATTATATTTTACTCCTCTATCTTGTACTAAATTAAAAAAGGATTAGTTTCCTGGTGTGTCCACTCATACCGCACCATGTTTCTTTTAAAATTCTTCTTCTCTTGTTGTAACGTCCGTCAAATTTGTTTTTTTTTTTTTTATTCACGTGACTAGCTGCGGAAAAAGGTCCTTCCATTGCAGTTTTGTGTGATACACTATTTGTGCTGTGTCTAGAAAAAACACCTCTTGCCAGCGCAAAAACTTTTAATCAAAAAAACAAGAGTTTTGGCGAAATTGTCATTTTTCCATTTGGTAATTTTTTATGGACAAGTTATATTCGCGCAATTTGAGGGTCAATGGAAAAGTGACTATAGAGACTTTGTGTTATGTTTTGTCATTGTTTCATCAGTTGTCAGGTAGCCTATATAGTTCTTGCTTTTTGCCATTTTTTTAGTACAGTGACGTTTACTCACAAATGCAGTGTCATTTTATGGATCTCCAAGGGGAAAATAACTTTTCTCGATTCCTCAATTAAAAAACAAAACACAAAAACACTGACAAACTTACGGCTTCGTAGGCTTAAAAATAAGTCCTACCTGCTCCTACAGAATCCACTGCTGTGTTGAAGCATCTCTCAGGTAAACGCTCAACAGTTGGATGAACGACCCTGACATCGAACAAATCATGGAAAAGAATGAAGGGGTGGACTATAAGGAATGGACAGAATCAGGGATTAAAGCATTAAAGGTTATGACTTCGACAAATGGAGAAAATCTAATGGCGACCACATTAAGCCACTGATTAAACAAAAAATGAAAAAATGTATATATAAAAATTAAATTATCATTATTGTTATTTCAGTCCATTTTATTGTCCCCATAGGACAATTCAGTCTTTGCAATTTATCCTTTTTTATTCACAAAGCACCTAGCATTAGCATTTAGCATGTTAGCAGTGAGCTGCCTCTGAAAGGCGCTCAGGGACCAACTCCAGATCTTCATCATGGACACGGACAGGAAAATTAACCCTATGTAAACCTGTATTTGGTGGAAACCAGAGGGTCTGGAGTAAAACCGAACAGAATAAGGAAACTTCAGACTTCCCAACTGGAAATCAAACACGAAAACTTCTTGTGCTGAGGTGGACGTGCTAACCATTACGCCACCGCACCGCCCAATCAGTGGATATGTTTATAGAGTAAGAGAATGAACACCTGTGTATAGTTAGTTCATATTTATCAAAGTAAACGGACCCACATACTCTATCGACCCTTTAAGCACCAAAGTCGCAATAACACGACAAGTAGCATAACTGACTAAAACAGACCATAATAACTCCAGATAGTTTCCAAATCTTGTTCCCGCCTCCCACCAATAGACGACGGACATGTGCCCCTTCAATCCTAACACCATTTCAGGTCGTGTTTCTATTCAAAGTGAAGAAGTAAATCCAGTTTAAAGGCGTAGGTCCTGAACTGGTTTAGTAAATAAGTAAAGCTGATTTAGTTTTCATTTGGATAGATAAGGATGAATTTGGATAAAAAGATACTGAAACTTACTGCATTTTATGTTCTACTAATGTTTAAGCTCATTGATTTTAAGGATAAAATGACCAAAAAAAAAAAGCAAAAAACTTCCACGTAAATATGTTCAGAGTTCAGTTTTACTAAGTTATGCAATCCAATATGGCTGCTGCCCTGTGATGTCACAATATGCTAATTAGATGAGTACATTGACTCCAACCATAAACTTTGGGTCATACCCAGTATTTTTTGTCATTTAAAGTATGACTATATCTCAAACCACTTTCAAGCTATAGATTTTTGACATCTTCATATAAAATGTTATCATTTTTTGGAACAAAAAAACAAAAAAAAACCCAACAACAACAAAAAACTCCCAACACCTAAAGGGTTCAATATTCTGTTAAATACAGTTAGAACAGCAATTTGTTCAAGATGTACTAGATAATATGTTATCAATATAATTAAAAGAAAAATACATAAATAAGGGCAAAAATACTGCTGTGTGGTTATACAGTAGAATAAAACGGATGGATTTATTATTTATTTAGTTAGTTATATTTTTCTCATTTACAGAATGACTTTATATCTAACCACTTCCAATCCAATACAGCTTTTTGAAATCTTGGTATCAAAATTGAATATTTTTTGGGAAAAAAAAGTCCAGCGCCTAAAGGGTGAACAGGGACTGAACTAGTATAATCTTTTCCCCTTTATTCTATATTTTAGACGTAGGGTAATAGATGCTCCAAACACTAACTTGAGGCGTCACACACACGTCATCCTCCTGCTCTGATCCCCCGGTTGTAAAGTACCTGATCATGGTAAGTGGACGCTTTACCATGGTGAGCATTTGTGCTCATGCATCCATAGATCACACCTGGTGAGTCCAGTGAAGGAGGTTTAATCTGAAGTAGAGGACGCTTTGGCTATGGATGGAACTGGATGGTCCTGTTAATCCGATCCCCAGAAAACCAGATTCAGCGTGCGCGGGTTTTGTTGTCGATATTCACATGATGTTTCCTGTGGGTTCCAGTAAGGAGCAGCAGAGGTCCGCAAAGACCATGTCGGTGTGGGAGCAGAGGACCAATCAGCTTCGGAGACACAACATGAGGGCGAGCAGCGAGGCCTTGTTCAATGAGCTGGACCCTGAGGAGCGCCTCCGCATGACCTCCGCCCTCCACCTGCACCCCGACATGAAGACCCACATGGACCGGCCTCTGGTGGTGGAGTCCAGGAACGGAGACAATACCTGCCGGTCTTCAGACGGGGGACGGGAGGAGGTGGGAGACCCTCAGCAGGACGGGGTGGGGGTGGGGCCGGGGGACAACTTCCACACGCACTCCAGGAAGCATCACCGCCACCGCAACGGGGACGGCAGGGAGGGCGGGGACGGACGGGGAGGGAGGCACCACACCCACCACAGCCGGAGCAGAGACCAGGAGACCAAAGAGAGGAGGGGGGACAGGAGCCACAGCCGGGACGCAGTGGGGGGGCAGGGACACAGGCATCACCACCAGGCCGGGTCCCCCGAAGAACGAGGCGGCGACGAGCCAACGCATCGCCATCACCACTCCCATCGCACGTCCAAGGAGGGGAACGGGATGCTCGCAAACGGGTCACGGGGAGACCACAGAGGGAGGGGGGGAGGAGGAGGGGGAGTGGACAGTAACGGAGAGAGGAAGGCACGATGCTCCCGGATGTTGAGGGCTCAGTCTACGCTGGACGGAGACGACTGTAAGAAGAACAAAAATGGAGCCAAACCTCTGAGGTACGAAAGGCTCCGACACCATCGGATTATTATTATTTACATCTGCTACAACATTCATTCACCACTAAAACCCATGTTTGATTCATGGCAGTGGATGGAGACACTTGTTTTTCGTCCAGTTGATATTTTTTTTAACTTTTTCTTAAGTTTTCTTTGTTTTTGATATAACATCCGTCAAATGTAACCTCGGTATGATGAATAAAGTACATGATCAGTAAATTAAATATAGGAAAATACTGGATTTTTGCTGACAAAAGCAAAATACAGAGAATAATGTGATGGTCAATAGTGATAAATCACTTCAGAATGGCTAAATAGAGTGAAACAATGTGGGAACTGCCACAAAAGTAGGACTGGGTCTTTATTGGTTAATAAAATCCTCCTGAGACCCAAGAAAGTAAAGGTGTCCTTGATTGAATTGCTTTGATTGGATGCATGATGCAACAGTTTGGGTTTTTTTTTTTTTTTTAGATATATTTTTGTTATGGAATGCCGCTTGCAGTGGACAGCCTTTTTTTTTTTTCAGTAAAGCTAGGAATTGTCTCGATAAACATCATTGGATGTTTTGATTATTGGATGTTTTATTTATTGCTATTCGTCCTTTTTTTCTTGGCACTGAAGAGGGTAAGCTCGACCCAGTTTTGTTGTCTAACCATTGTACAATGACATTCTATTCTATTCTATTCTATTCCATTAAACATAAAGAAAAAAATAAGGTGCAATTTAATAAATAGGACATTTAATTTTCACTAGAGGCTGTGTACTATGAATAGAATAGAATAGAATAGAATAGAATAGAATAGAATAGAATAGAATAGAATAGAATAGAATAGAATAGAATAGAATGGGCTTCATTGTCATTACACATGTTGTTCTGTTAGTACTTTTACTCAGGTGAAGGATCTGGGTTCAGCTTCTATTGTGTTTGGATCCACTTTAACTCGTTACAGTGTCAGTTGTAGTTTCCCTCCTCGGAGGACAAAGACACTTTCTCTTATGGATCTAATTTGGCAGAAAAGGTTTGAGGCGGAGTAGAACGGTGCCTGTGATAAGACCGTCATGTCCTTCCCCAGGGAGAGGCATCCAGACGCCGAGGACGACGGCCTGGCCTCCAGCCCCGTGCAGCCTTTACGGACCAGCCTGAGTCTGGGAGACAAGCAAGAGGACGCCGACAACCAGAAGAACTCCACCAGAGCCAGCCAGGCCGGCCTCAACAGCAACGCCATCCACATCCCCGTCACCATCACCGCCCCGCCGGGAGAAACCACCATCATACCCAGTCAGTGTTATCTCTGCTCGTTTAATCATTTAACCACATGAGGACTACCATCAACACACCGCCTCGATTTTTTTTTTTTTTGCAGTTTTTACACAATTTTCTTCAGGAAGAACTTACCTTCAATATCTGGCCATTAGTTATCATTATAATATGTAATAAATGCTTAAAACAGTGCGTTCTAGCAAAAATAAAGAAACCGACTTGAATTTTTCATCATCTTTATCATGAGAAACAACTGAAAATGTGCATAATGAAACTTTTATGAGATTATGGAAATAAACGTTCGACTCTTTTACATGTGCGGAAACATTTTAGTTTGTCTAGATCAGGGGTCGGCAAGCTTTACAACCTACACTGGAAAAAATCTAAATCTGACCAAGTGTATTTGTGTCATTTCTAGTCCAAATATCTCATCACACTTTAAATCAGACAGAATCACCTACAGAGGAAGTTTTCAATGAGAAATAAGAACTGATTTGTAGACAATAGAACTGGAAAATCTGATTTCAACAAATCTGACCAAGATAATTTTCACTTGTTCCATTGGCAGATTTTTTTTGCTTAATTCCAGATTTTTTTGCTTAATATTTGAGCAAAAAACAAAAAAATCTGACAATGGATCAAGTGAAAATTATCTTGGTCAGATTTGTTTAAATCAGATTTTCCAGATCTATTGTCTATAAATCAGTTCTTATATCTCACTGAAAAGTTCCTCTGTAGGTGATTCTGTCTGATTTTAAGTGTGATGAGGTATTTGGACTAGAAATGAGAAAAATACACTTGGTAAGATTTAGATTTTTTTTCCAGTGGGAAGAGCCATTTTTGTCTCAAAAAAAGAAAGAAATGTGAATGGAGTCATGAAAAAAATATTTAAACCCATCTACATTTTACCAATAGGTGGCTGTTCTGCTGTTGCCTGTTTGTGATTAGTTTGCTATTCAACTTTGTATTTCCTTTACAATAATGCCATGTCTGGTGCATTAATGAAATTACACAACTTCCATAAAGATAACATTTAAGATTTGTAAAAACAAAAAAAAAAAAAAAATGATGGGCACTGTTTCCAAAACATAATAACATTGTGTAATAGAGAAAAAGCACAACTTTCATGTATACAGTGGTGGAAAAAAGTTTCTGGACGCCCCATGCATTTGTAATCTATTCCATTCAGAATCCCTCTTCAGTCAATGAACTCTATCAAGTATCGGTCCATTTTCCAAACCCTTGTGCCCCCTTCTGCATGTGCACTGTTCTATCAAGGCCAAAACTGGAGGTTTCAGTAGATAATGAAACACATCCAGGACATGTTGAAACTGTCAAGAATTTAGTTTGGTTATTTTTTCTTATTAACAATTAGCAAAAAAAACCATTTGTTTGTGTCTGTTTGATGCAGCCACGCCTTGTGAAACACAAAAAAGATTTTTATACAAATATTTCATCATAATGTTTGAGATTATGTAAAATTTTAAGGGTGTTCCAAAACTTTTTTCCACTACTGTAGTAGCTTACTTACAAACTACGAACAAATGCAAATTGAACATCTTGTATTGAATTTGGCAAGAAAATAATCCATTTTGGTTTTTATGCTGTCAAAAAAATATTTCATTCCATGTAAAGCCTGCACGTTTTTGATTTTTACAGATGGACAAAGTTAGAATAGATTTAGGCCTTTAACAGTGTTCAAAAGTAATGACTCATTCAGTTGATTTCAGAATGTTCTTTATGTTTTTTGACCAGAAGAGCCAAAGAGAGACACTAAAGACCCACACGTGGCCCCAGAGCCACGGGTTGCAGACCCTGTTCTAGATCATCGTGTGTCCATGTTCCTGCTTCTTATTTTTAGTTCTTTCTGGTCATTTGGATCCTGTGTGATAGTCTGTGTCCACTTTCTGTCCAGTTGTAGACAGAGCCGCTCATTTCACTGACAAAACCATCCATCATCTTCTTTTACGCACAGTGACTCTTCCTCTGCTCCGGCTAGCTCTCTGCCGATAATATTTACAGCTAAAATACAACTATCGATGACCTATACAAACCAGAAAAAAAAAACAACAAAAAACTGCGAAAAAAGATGAAGAAAAACAGCTAAACTCAACAAAAACACAGCAAAACATACCAGTAAAACACTCCAAAACAGCACTATCACTATTATATGCAACTAGTATGTGACCTGTGGGGAACCACGGGCTGTAGATGTGGGAGTTTTGATGCTGGGGAGAGCAGACTTTTGGGAGTACATGAGTCTATATTGTATAAGTATTAACATAAACATTGTTTGGTAAGTAGTTCTTAAAAATGGGAACGGCATTTCATATATTAATATACAGGGGCGGCTGCAGAGTGAAATAGTGAGCCGCGGACTGGGCGGGGGTGAATAGTTTGTAAGATGGGGGGGTGGATGATTCCTAAACCACCCGGGGGGGTTCCGTGCCTCACATACCTCACAATGAGTATGCGCAGAAGTGAAAGTGAAACTTACCAGGCGTTACTAATTCCTCTACGTCTCCCGCTGTTGTGAAGCTCACTTACCTTTTCCCTACCTCCTGGAACCTCGCAGACTTTGTTTTGAGGGGGCACGACGTTTGATTAAGGGGGCATAGCCGCCTCTTTCCCATCCAAAACTGTCCGATACCGATATGTTGGGATTGTAGCTTGTAAATTTGGCGTTCCTGGTTTGAACTTCATTTCCCATCATGCAGTGTGCTACTGCGCTTCCGTGATTGTAAGACTATTGTGTTCCAAAATGACAAATATCTCCGAAAATGTTGGTCCTGTCAACTTGACGAGACATTTAATAAGGTGGAGACGGGACTATTCCTCAACTGCAGGTACCAAACTGGCCGGTAAAAACATCTACATTTGTCAGAATCATGCAGACACACACACACACAGATGCTCAGAGCCCTTCCAGTATTATGATATAGATTATTATTTACAAGAATTCACTGCTAAAACCTCGCTAAAACGCTGCTAAAAGTGATACGCATCTTCCCTCTCTCTCTCACCGACTGCACTGTGCTGCTCTCTGCTCCGGCCACTTCCACCCCTCCCCCTCAGCTAATGCAGACCTCTACCCTAATGTGTTATATAGCATACGTAGAGAGCTCCTTATGCAAAATTGTGGCGGCGGAGACACAATCGTCCATAAATGGTTAAAGTCATTTCCACCCATTTTCATGTTCAGATGAGTACGAGTGGACGCACACGAACCATCTGCTTCTAGTGTTGATAGAAAACATGTCGCTCGTAACTAATTTTTGTGCGTCTTTGAGCTAAATGAGCGTATTTATTTTTCCGCCCCAGTGAACAACATCGACTGTGACAACTTCCAGCTCAGCGAGGAGAAGAAAGACCTGGAGGACGAGGAGGCGGCTAATGGGCCTCGGCAGATCCTCCCCTACAGCTCCATGTTCGTCTTCGGCCAAACCAACCCGTAAGCCCCGCCCAGGAGGAGTTTGGAGCCGGGTGACGTGGGATCAAACTGATTGGTCGGGTTCATTTCAGAGGAGAGGCGCTGGTTTTATGGGTCATTTAAGAACAGTTTGAAGTGTAGTTAGACACACAACAACTCACTGTTTCACCACCACTGCATTTAGACGTTTAATATGTGGACAAAAGTCTGTGGACACGTTGAATTCAGGCGTTTCTTTTCTAACAGGGGTCTGGGATAAAAACAATAATGACAAATGTCAGAATATAGTTTATATTGGGATACATATAATTGCGTTGGTTAGTTTGGTTTAAATTGTTCTCTTTGTTTCTAAAATGCCTCAGAGATGGTTTGGACTGAATTTCTCTCAACATTGATTTTGTTTTTTGCTTTTTTTTAACCATAACTATGATTTTAAATGTTCTACCTCT
>JAPQRP010050472.1:0-10343 GCA_037367295.1 Apogon hyalosoma
AAAATCTGATTTCAAGAAATCTTACCAAGATAATTTTCACTTGTTCCATTGGCAGATTTTTTTTGCTTAATTCAAGCAAAAATATTTTGTATTAATTATTTTTTAACTTGTTTTTAGAGGGGCATTTTTTCCAGTGTACTGTTCAATCTCTAACTTCTTGGATTCTTGGAAAACATTTTCATTTATTTTTCCTTTATTTATTATTTAGTAAAGGTCAAGTTTTTTAATTTTACGTCATTGTCTGAGTTACTAAAATGTCAAATGTTTTTGAGGTTTTTGATCACTAAACTAAACTTCTTCATTTTTACTTTTATGCAAGTCAGTTTTTTCCACTAATTTTCTATTCCCTAGAGCCTGAAATAGGGTGATTTAAATAATTCATAATAACAGCTAAACTTACATTCAGATCCCCATATGAAACACATTAGTTCATCCTGATTACAGCCACTTTATATTCACTTGTTGTTTTTTTTTGTTTGTTTTTTAGGAGATGTAGATCCTTATGGCCTTTGTTTCCATGGTATATCCTGCACTGGATTGCACAGTTTATCATGATAATGGTATCATGAATGAGTAAGAAACTGACTAGAAACAGGAGGTAGTTCGACGTTCGCATCACATTAAGGTTATCCTGTTCATACTTGTGACAACAACAGGTCTGAACCGATTGGGCCAATTCTATTGTTATTATCTTATGAAGAAAAAAATACTCTTAAAATTGGCAAAAAGTTGCTCTTTATAGTTTAATAAAATGTTAGTTTACTTTGTGGAAAAAATGTCAAAACCTTCAGCAAAGTTTGGTTTTCCTGCTTTCATGTCATATTTATCGCAAAAAGACAACGCTTACACTGCAAAAATCTAAATGTTACCAAGTGTATTTTTCTCATTTCTAGTCCAAATATCTCATCACACTTAAAATAAGACACAATCACCAAAAGAGTAACTTTTCAGTGAGATATAAGAACTGATTTTTAGACAACAGATCTTAAAAATCTTGCTTAATTCAAGATTTTTTTGCTTAATTCAAGCAAAAAAAAAAAAAAATCTGACAATGGAACAAGTGAAAATTATCTTCTTAAGATTTTTTGAAGTACGATTTTCTAGATCTATTGTCTAAAAATCAGTTCTTATATCTCACTGAAAAGTTACTCTTTAGGTGATTGTGTCTTATTTTAAGTGTGACGAGATATTTTGATTAGAAATGAGAAAAATACACTTGGTAAGATTTGGATTTTTTCCAGTGCATTCTGAAAAACCTGCTTCCTGATTCCAAACTTATAGGTCCATCCTTGAAAAAAATCCTCCCTCTGGTCAACAAATGCTACGACAACAAACCCAACGATGACCCCTGCAGTATTGGATTCCTGACACTTTGGAGAGTGTGAGCTGTCCATAATATCTCCTGAGACTGTGAAGAGCTCCTTCCTTTGACCTGCCTGCTCCTAATGATGTGTCCAGCTATGCTTTGAATGCTGCATGAGACACACACACAAAACACATCTGCTGTAGCAACACATTTAAAGGTAGAGCACATCTACATATAAAAAAGGCAGCAGTTGTAATATACTCTGAACAGAAAAAAAGAGGCAAAAAAAGAAAACTTCACTGGAAAAAAACTAAATCTTACTAAGTGTATTTTTCTCATTTCTAGTCCAAATATCTCATCACACTTAAAATAAGACACAATCACCTAAAGAGTAACTTTTCAGTGAGATATAAGAACTGATTTTTAGACAATAGATCTGGAAAATCTTGCTTAATTCAAGATTTTTTTGCTCAATTCAAGCAAAACATCTGCCAGTGGAACAAGTGAAAATGATCTTGGTGAAATTTCTTGAAATAAGATTTTCCAGATCTATTGTCTAAAAAGAAGTTCTTATATTTCACTGAAAAGTTACTCTTTAGGTGATTCTGTCTTATTTTAAGTGTGATGAGATATTTGGACTAGAAAGGAGAAAAACACACTTGGTAAGATGTTGCAGTGTATGGGTTAAATTTAAGTCATGCCCTGAAATTGTTGTTCTGAAAAGCAACTAAAGCTGTCAGCCCAAACACCAGGGTGGACATACTCAAGTAGAACCCAAGTGCCCTGAATGTGTGGGGTAATATTGGTCCATTCTGCTGGATTTAATCTGATAAGTGGTGATGCCACAGGCACCCATGGACCATGTCTGTTTTCGTTTTTTTCTTTATATTGTCAAAACTAAGGTACAACCACACCAAACATGTCATTAACCTGTCTGAGCCCATCAAATCATGTGACATGACTCCCATGGCTGAAGCGTTAAACTTCCACAGGTTTGCTGTTGCTTTAGTCTTACTATCTTTGTTTTTATCGTCTATCAACTTAGAATACAGGCGTCAGGATGTGACACTGCAAAAATCTAAATCTTACCAAGTGTATTTGTCTCATTTCTAGTCCAAATATCTCATCACACTTCAAATAAGACAGAATCACCTAAAGAGGAACTTTTCAGTGAGATATAAGAACTGATTTTTAGACAATAGATCTGGAAAATCTTATTTCAAGAAATCTTACCAAGAGAATTTTCACTTGTTCCTTCGGCAGATTTTTTTTGCTTAATTCAATATTTTATTTTATTTTTTGCTTAATTCAAGCAACAAAAAAAAAAATCTGCCACTGATAAGTTCCTCTTTAGGTGATTATGTCTTATTTTAGTGTGATGAGATATATGGACTAGAAATGAGAAAAATACACTTGGTAAGATTTAGATTTTTTTTCCAGTGTAAATCAGCCACTGGAACATTCAGAGAGCAGAATTCAGACCACAGCGCTCAATACACTGAACTGAGAAGTCACACGGCACATCTAACATGTAGCTCCGCCCACCTTCTCCAGCCTCACTGACTGCACAGAGCAAAGAACACCACAAAACAACATATAGAGGATTTAGAATAATAATTCCTATTCTATACTATATACTATCACTAATTTGTCGTTTCTTTCATCAGTTGCTACAGTACTGTGGTAGCACAATGCACAAAAGAATGCACTGAAGTGTACGACATATATCACCACAGTACTGTAGCAACAAGAAGATAATGAGTTCATGGAACAGTGTCCATGATTTACAAACATACATGTACCATCGGTACACTTAAGGGCCCAAAAACACAACACGTCACAGTTTCTGCAAATGGTTTCCTTTCATCTGTAAATACACATTTAGCCCTCGTATTCAGGCTGTAATTAATGAAAAACAATGACTTAAATGAAATAAGTGTGGTCTGAAACTGTGGATTGGAAAGGCCTAGTCCTAAAGGAACACAAATGGGCTGAAGGTCGACAGATTAACAACAAACGTGTGAGGAAAATGATTGCTTTGTTTAAAGTGAATGTTCCTCAAAGAAAGGATTAGGATTTCATCCTGTTTCGGTGCCGAACAGAATGAAAACATTCAGGAAACCTGGATGTATTCCAGTGTGTGTTCGTCTATATCTGATAGAACCACATGGGTCGGGGTGCTGTGGTAAATGTCTATATATGGAGTTCCATCCACTCACTCATCACCTGTCATGCTGACCAGCTCCACTCTATTGTCCAAATATGATCACTCAAGAAGTGAAGACAACAATGATATCAAATGGGAACATTCAAAGCTGTAAAAAACAGTGCATGGCATCACGGCTCCTCCGTCCACTACTAAGACCTACACCAGCACCAAGACTTAGATACGCATTCATAGAACAGAACAGAACAGAACAGAACAGAACAGAACAGAATATAATAGAACAGAATAGAATAGAATAGAATAGAATAGAATAGAATAGAACAGAACAGAACAGAACAGAACAGAACAGAACAAGATTGGATAGAACAGAATAGAACAGAAGAGAATACAACAGAACAGAGTAGAACAGAACCGGATAGAACTTTATTGTTACTGTTACAATACAATGAGAAACAATTTAACAGCATATTTCTCAGCAGTAACAATAAAAAAAAAAAGGAATAAAAACATAGTGCAAATCCAGTAAAAACTGTCCAATAACAGAGACAATGATAAATAGTCAAACCAGCAATAAAGACTGTACATAAACATTTACAGTGAGGTCAAAGGGCATTGTGAAGTTGAAGCTTCGGCGTGCCCCTCCTTATTCAATAGGTAATCAGAGGTCAGAGTTTTGGCGGGCGTCGTCAGCTGAACGGTCAGCTGAGGGACTTAGAGGTGGGATCAGCGAGCCATCAGCTGATTGGGGCCCGGCTGATGATGAGGGCCGTCAGAAACCTACCAGCCACACTAGACTCATTTGTACTGTTTGGAAAGAAAGCACTCAGAGTAAGGCCCTCCGCTGTGTCCTTAACGTGGGAATATATTAACCCTTTAACCCCTGAGACACGAGTCCAGGTGAAGGTGCTGCTGTGAATCTGCGTCTGTTTCGGGTTCATTAAAGCTGCTGTGAGTTTGTGCTCGTGTTCCTTTTCTTCAGTGGTTTTGTTTCGCTGTGTGTTTTCGGGTCGAAACAGGTGGAAGAACAGAAAAAGACAAAGAGAGGAACTGAAGTGTGACAGGTTTGGACTAAATAAGACACTCAAGAATGTACATCAGTAAGAGATTTAGAATGTTGAAGACGAACTGTGAACTGGAACAAACTGAACAACAAATATTTGAATTTGGGCCCAGTAGGTTTTGTTTTGTTGCTCTTTTTTTTTTTTTTTTTTTTTCCTTTTCCTAAATCAGTCCAGCTGCTGTTTGGCACCTGGTTGAACTCCAAAAAGCTGTCACACTGTTCAAACTCGGTAAAAAAAAACACAGTAGAAATAAAAAAAACTAAATGGAAAATCATCACAACACTGGAAACAACAGTAAAAACAAAAACAAACAAACAAACAAAAAAAAAAACACAAAGGAAAACAGCGTCTGTTGTTATAGTAAGATGGTGTCACTCACTGCTCTGTGCATCCCCCCCATTTGTAAACAGGGGTGCACTGAGCATGCTCAGATGTCTACGGAAAGAAAACAGTCTATTCTGTCGGCACGTTTTGAAATGTTTCCTATTGAGCAAACGGTTGAATTTTTAGGAATATTTAAAAGAAATCATACATTCAGAATGCTAACCACACTGGAAAAAAATCAAAATCTGACCAAGTGTATTTGTTTCATTTCTAGTCCAAATATCTCATCACACTTAAAATAAGACATAATCACCTAAAGAGGAACTTTTCAGTGAGATATAAGAATTGACTTTTAGAAAATAGATCTGGAAAATCTGATTTCAAGAAATCTTACCAAGATAATTTTCACTTATTCCATTGGCAGATTTTTTTTTTTCTTAATTCAAGATTTTTTTTCCCTTAATTCAAGACTTTTTTTTTCTTAATTCAAGATACAAGATATTTGTTTCTTAATTCAAGATTAGTTTTGCTTAATTCAAGATTTTTTTTCCCCCTCGATTCAAGACTCAAGGTTTTCTTTTCTTATTCAAGATTTCATTTTTTTAATTCAAGATTATTTTTGTGTTATTCAAGATTATTTTTTCCTAATTTAAGATTTCTTTGGCTTAGTTTAAGAATTTCGTGCTTAATTCAATATTCCTTTTTCTTAATTCAAGATTTTCTTTTTCTTAATTCAAGATTCCTTTTTCTTAATTCAAGATTCCTTTTTCTTAATTCAAGATTATTTTTTGCTTAATTCAAGTTTTTTTTTTGCTTAATTCAAGATTTCTTTGGGTTAATTTAAGAATTTCTTCCTTAATTCAAATTTTTTTTCTTAAAGATTTTTTTTTCTTGGTTCAAGATTATTTTTGCTTATTTCACGATTTTTTTTCATAATTCAAGATTTTTTTTGCTTAATTCAGCACAAAAAAAAATCTGCCAATGGAACAAGTGAAAAACTATCTTGATAAAATTTCTTGAAATGAGATTTTCCAGATCTAGTCTAAAAATCAGTTCTTATATCTCACTGAAAAGTTCCTCTTTAGGGGATTCTGTCTTAATTTAAGTGTGATGAGATATTTGGACTCGAAATGATTAAATAAACTTGGTCAGATTTACTTTTTTCCAGTGCACAGACATGTTACCGGGTTAAACTGAAAGAACTCACCATATGATGAGGCCTGAAATGACGGCGGTCCAGGTGACGCAGCAGGTGTCAGGCCTCTTAGTGTCTTCATCTATGTCCCTGCGGCCGAAACACAAGCAGACCAGGTAGACCGCCAAAACCAGCAGGCTCAGAAGTAAACCCACTGCACCGACGATTGCTAGAATAATCAGAGACTGAGGCAGAAGTGGAGTGGAAAAAAGGAAAACAGGCCATCAGTTACTGTCCAACTCTGTTATTCTGTAATCAATCTAAAAAGAACTTTCTAACTATTAAGTTTTAAGAAGCACGTGGGTGTTGCAGAGTTGATCCCAGAGCCCAAAAGGTTGACAGCTTGAGTGAAAACAACCGACCAGAATCAACAAACACTCATGTTTACAGATATTAGAGGTGCAGAGGTCAGCGTTTACCTCATCTACTTATCGATATCTGGACTAGATCTATGGACGCCTGCCTCCAGGACCCAAACACAGCAGAGTGTGGTCTCACAGCTGAGGACGTTTGGGTTTATTTTTCTGCCGGTGGCGTAGGGTAGGGGTTCCCAAAGTGGGGTACATGGACCCCCAGGGGTACTGGGAAGAAGCCCAGCACTGCAAAAATCTAAATTTTACCAAGATAATTTTCACTTGTTCCATTGGCAGGTTTGTTTTTTTTTTTGTTTCATTCAAGCATTAAAAAAAATCTGCCAATGGAACAAGTGAAAATTATCTTGGTAAAATTTCTTGATATCGGATTTTTTTTTTTTGTGCTGAATTAAGAAAAAATAATCTTGAATTAAGAAAAAAACCCTTGAATTAAGGAAGAAATTCTTAAATTAATCCAAAAAAATAATGAATTAAGAAAAAAAAAACTTGAATTACACAAAAATAATCTTGAATTTAAAAAATGAAATCTTGAATTAAGAAAAGAAAATCTTCAATCTTGAATTGAAGGGAAAAAAAATCTTGAATTAAGCAAGAAATTCTTAAATTAATCCAAAGAAATCTTGAATTAAGGGAAAAAAAATCTTGAATTAAGCAAAACTAATCTTGAATTAAGCAAAAAAAAATATCTTGAAGAAAAAATATATTGTATCTTGAATTAAGAAAAAATATATTGTATCTTGAATTAAGAAAAAAAGTCTTGAAATAAGGAAAAAAAGTCTTGAATTAAGAAAAAAAAAAATCTTGAATCAAGAAAAAAAAATTGAAATAAGAAAAACCAAATCTTGAATTAAGCAAAAAAAAATCTGCCAGTGGAACAAGTGAAAATTATCTTGGTCAGATTTCTTGAAATCAGATTTTCCAGATCTATTGTCTATAAATCAGTTCTTATATCTCACTGAAAAGTTCCTCTTAAGGTGATTCTGTCTGATTTTAAGTGTGATGAGATATTTGGACTAGAAATGAGAAAAATACACTTGGTCAGATTCAGATTTTTTCCAGTGAAGCGGGTACTTGACATTTTTTTTTTTTTAGAAATATACATCAAATAAGTCATCATGTACTGAATACAAAATAAATAATAAGAATTAATGCTGAAACATAAAACACAATACATTCATATAATAGTTTTATTGTCAATCGTCTTGTTTAAGCTTTAGTAATATTTTAACCCACAAAGACCCAGTGCTACTTTTGTGGCAGTTCACAAATCTATTTTCCTTTATATTTACCCTTTCTTAAGTGATTTATTACCATTGATTGTAATTTTATCCTCTTAATTTTTCATTTTATCTGTAAAAATCCCGTATTTTTCTATTTTTAATTCGCTGATCATGTAGATGTTCATAAAAGCTCCAAGTTAAATCAAAGGTTATTATATCAGAAACAGAGAAAACTAAAGAAAAAGTGACTTTTTCAGCAAAATATATCTCTACCTGAACATAAACCCAGTGTGTCCATCCACTTTCATTCATCAAACTCCATGGGTTTTACTGGTGAATCAATGTTGTAGAAGATGACGCGTTTCCACGGTAACTACGGTGCCTCTGAACGTCCAAATGGGTCATATCTGATAACTATGAAAAGATGAAGAACTGTATTTTACACCGATTATTTACATGTATTGATAGAATTAATGGATCAACTGGTATTAAACATTTGGTCGACGGTGGATGCTTGGGTTTTTACGGGTGAAGAACATTTCTATTTTGTTTTATTCAAAATGAGTTTATCTGAGCAGCTAAATAATTATCTGTTGTTGATGAAACCAAGGTTACACTGGTTTGGGATTTTTCATTATAGTTTAGTTTTATTTAGTTTTGACTTTTTTTCCTCTAATTCAGTTAGTTTTAATTCGTCTGTAGAGCAGGTTTGCTAGTTTTAATTAGTTTTTTTTTTTTTTTTTTTCTAAATGCTTAGTTTTTTTCATATCTTTTATCTTCAAGTAAATCTGCTGCTTCCTCCCAACTTCAGTCTGCATGTTTCCAGGTGGAGCGGGGACCGGAAGACGACTCTAAACCACAAGTGACGAGAAGTGACGGACCGTGACGCGTCGCCAGCTAAAATTGCTCGAGAATAAGTCGATTTCATGTCAGTCGGACATTGACAAAAATGAAAACGAAAGGCGTTTTATCCGTATTTTTTATACGTTTTAGTTAGTTTTGTAAGCGCACAATACCGTTTCAGTTTTTCTTTTAAATTCCAGTTTTTATTTATTTCAGTGAACGAAAATGCATTTTCATTTCCAGTTTTCGTCATTTCATCAGTTTTCATTAACGACAATAACCTCGGATGAAAGGTTCATTTATTAATTAATGACCAATGTATTTCTTTTTATTTACATTTACGCATTTACAGGGGAAGATTAACAATTAAGCTCTCTCTCTCTCATTCACTCTCTACTTTATTTGTAAAGCACTTTAAAACAACCACAGTGGATCAAAGTGCTGTACAGAGAATAAATAAAAAACAAAATAAAAGAATAAAATAAAAGAATAAAGGCATAAAACAGCTCTACAATTAAAAACAGTGTCGTACAGAAGAATAAAAAAGCAAAATAATAGAATAAAATATAATCTTAGCATTGAAAGAGGGCACTTTTCAGCTTATAATTTGCGCACAAAATTATTTTAATTTTTTTAAAATATATTACAGTTAAATATATGCTGTTTGTTTACAAAGTTATGAGAATATAAACAGACACCTTTGGCACAGGAGCAAATTTCACCTCCTTTTTTTCAATCTAAAATACTGAAGCGACAGTTGGGGGTACAGGGCTTAAAAAGAAAAAAAAACTACATTTCAGGGGGTAGTGCACTGTAAAAAGTTTAGACCCACTGTCGTAGGGGAACTTGGAAAACAGCTAAGAGGAAAACAGAAGTGATCCGACGGCGGTGGGAGGGGTGCGTCATGTGACACGGCGGCTTTCATTCAGTCTTGTGATTTCTGTGCAAAATGTTTTAAAGCCTAAAGGAACGGAACGAAACAGAAGATCACTGATACGGAGAACGTGTGCTGGAACTGGAGTGAAGCTGTGTGTACGCGGTCATTTTACATTCCAGCGGGCCTTCACATTTCATTGAGTTTTGCGTGGCTGTTACTTGAAGAGTAGGAAAACAGAACGAACGGGACGCGCATGTTGTTTATTCGAACTGCTTCACGGAGCCTGTAATGTCGACGACTTTCTTACGAGAACCATAAATCACTTTTCTATTAAGCAAACATATCATATCCGAGACGTCTGGAATTAGACCGATCCATTTAGCCTGTTTGTCTTTATGAGTAAAACCACAAAACAAACACCAGACCATATTAAACACCGCTGCACAAATACTGGTTATTACTACTATTGGCTGATAAAAACCTGCCTGGTATCAGTAAACGAACTGAAAAGTCCAAACCGGGCTCATTTTAGTGTGAAAAATCACGTGTTCAAAGATAACCCGGAGATGACTATGACCTTGATTTTACTTGCAAATAATTTGCACTTAAATTTTAATGCTCGCGAGTTCACAAAGTCTGTGTCTGGCTGACTAAGCAGAGAAATTCAACGAGAAATGCCTGTGACTAATTATCTGTATGGATGACATTGACACGGTGACAGAATTTAAATGACATCCACAGCATTTTCCAATAAAGGCTTTCAAACTGTGCGATAATGGCGGTTCTGACGGCGTTACTTAACTGTATATTTATGTTAAAGGAGCGACAGTCGCAGAGAAAATTCACACACCGTCAGAAACAATAGTTCTGCAATCCGGTCCTAACTCCTGTGTGGATGGTGTGACTAAAACAGACAGAAAAGAAAACATGGAATGAATAAAAGCACTGTTTTTGTCATAGATATTGATGGAAGAAC
>JAPQRP010050473.1:0-10336 GCA_037367295.1 Apogon hyalosoma
ACTTGGGCTAGAACGACACGTCTGCCATCTAGTGGTAAGGAGTATCATAGATATTTTGAGTCATATGAAGTATAACAAAGAAATCTAACAATGTACTCCGTTGCTGAAATGTGACAAGGGCGGCGAAAGGGTTAAGCCACTTGAAAAACTGGCTCCATATGTCTTTACTTACAGCACTGCAGTTATTGCAGTATATCGAATCATAATCCCTGTACCACAACTCATATCTGTTGTCAGATTTTTGCCCTAATGCCTATGGTTTTTACTCAATAAATGTCCAATATACATGCTCACCAGTGATTTCTTTCCGCTCAGAACTTAAGCTCCAATAACAGATATGAAACTTTTGACTTGACCACTTTTTTTTTCCCCTCTGTTAGGTATGATGCAGGCCACAGCTGGGTTCTTCACATACTTTGTGATCCTGGCTGAAAACGGTTTCCTACCAATGGACCTGCTGGGAATTCGTGTTCTCTGGGACGACAAATATGTAAATGACCTGGAAGACAGCTATGGACAGCAGTGGGTCAGTAATAATGCCTCAGCCTCTCCGAGAAAGTACGCTGAAAATGGCATCACTGTCTGGCTAAATAGGATGTGATTTTTCTTTTTTTAACCAGACATACGAGCGTAGAAAGATTGTAGAGTTCACCTGCCACACAGCCTTCTTTGCCAGTATTGTGATCGTGCAGTGGGCTGATCTGATCATCTGTAAGACCAGGAGGAACTCCATCCTGCAGCAAGGAATGAAGTATGTGCATCTAGAAATTCAACCTACATATTTAGAAGTGATTCTCTCATGTGAAGTTCACAGGAAATGAAAGGAGCTCATTATTTGCTTTTCCGTTACAGGAACCGCATCCTGATCTTTGGGCTGTTTGAGGAGACAGCTCTGGCTGCTTTCCTCTCATACTGCCCTGGTATGGATGTCGCCCTCAGAATGTACCCTCTCAAGTGAGTAAAACACACATCAGCATATAGTATACAAAATAAACTACCCACAATTAATACATGCAATGGATATCTTTACATTTTTAACTACCGTGGTATAATTCTGCCTTTTATTCATTTATGCAAACGTATTCACATAATACTAATTAAATGTATCCCTCTTCAATAAATAATCCATGAAATCCTTCGGTGTTAATTTGCCCATATTTGCTGCTGCTCTTCAGTCAATCAGTGCGGCTAACACACTATGCCATTGTTACGCTTGGATTCTCACTTCAATGTTATCACTTGATCATCTGGTTCAAAGATGTGGATATTATCTAGTGTCAATGATGCTCCTGAGGTAGAATAAAGCTTCATTGCTGAGGAGGCCCACAAGAGTAAAAAGGAAGCCGTAAGGACACGATAAGCTCATTAGCAAAGGAGTTTCAACTGAAATCTCCATGTCTAGTTCTCCTCATTATTGTTTCTCCTAGTCTACCTTTTTCATCTCTTCCCGGTCTTCCCGTCTCTCCTCTCACCCTTCGTCCGTTGTGCTTTTTGAGTTTCTCTCTCTCTCTTCTTGTTTTATATTCAGACTTGAATAGCAGAGGTTTTATTGTTGCAGTTCGGTTATATCTTCTCATTAGGGAAGGTTTTCAGAATGGTCATGCCTACTTTGACATTTGTAGAGTTCAAGTCAGAGCACTTTCTCCTGCATGACCTTTGAGGAAGCCCATGTTGGCATTTTAGAAGAAAGATGACACGTAGTCCACTATTCTATCAGTGAATAAGGAGGTAAAGTATACTCAGTAGTAGCACGAGCCTAATGCTCAGCCTTGCAAAGCTTTCATGTGCTCTTAGAGTACCCTCAGCCAACCATAATGGCCTAGAACTGGTATTGCATACCATCTCCACCTCTCAATAGGCTCAATGGAGTGCTCTTATCTTTTTATACTTGTCCTACTGTTGTTGTAACTCGGTCTGTTTGTCTGTCCGTCTGTCCATTCATCCATGTACATTAGGCCAAGTTGGTGGTTCTGTGCTTTCCCCTATTCCCTCCTCATCTTCCTCTATGATGAAGCCAGAAGATATATCCTTAGACGCAACCCAGGCGGTAAGAACTTTTTCCTTTCTGAAAACAGTCAAAGCTTCTGTATGGCCTTTGTTCTCTGTATGTAAAAAGTATGATTAATTTTATGTAGAAAAACATGTTTCTGGATTTGTGACTTAACTTTAGACTAAATATTATTGCAATTTGAACAATTTCGAAAGTAGCTTGAAAAAAATGAGAAAATCTCTAAGCTGTTGTTATGATACATCTTAGATTCCTCCTGAACTGTGAACCATACAGAGAGCAAAGGCTCACAGTGTCAGTGAATGGTGTGTTAGATGACATACAGAACATGGATGATGTATGTGTTGTAGCGTCTTTGTGCGTGATGTGTCTGTGGTCCTGTTTGTTATCACTGCCACAACTGCGTCTCCACACAGACCAGTGAACTGTGGCAGATGGCAAGTCCCAGTGGGATTTGGACCCTCAACCCCGTCATTGTTAATGCCTCGTTCCACCCACGGAGCTGGGCAGAACCTGCATGCAGGCCTGCCTCTGATGCAGCTGTGTTTCTGTGTGTGGGTTTGCTGCATCTGAGCCCCACAGCACAGATCAGTGAACATCCCATTATCCATTCATGGTGAATGATGTGTCACAGTCGCACAGAGAAATAAGTTAAGATGACACAATTTTTTCTGGCTTTAAAGAAGGAGAAGGTTTGACCACAAATGAAAACCTCACAATTATTTTTAAAAAGTTATTCTAATGAAATTAATCAAAAACCTTACATTCCTAATCACTGTCATCTGGTTTATGTATCACCCTGGTCTCAGTAGAGTTTGACAGGTTCACTCAAAAGAGGAATCCATGATTCCAGCCCAGTGGGTTTTTTTTGCCTTATACAAGTACATACAGCATAAGCCTAAAAGTAGATGTAGCTTTACACTCAGTTGGGCCTGAAGAAAAACACTGCCAACACATATTAGACTTTATATACAGCTTTATTGGGAAAAACTAGGGGTTATTGTTTTTTCAGGGCCAATACCAATACTGATGACTTGTATTCAAGGACACAATTGTGGATTAAGCAGTTAGGCAGAGAACAAAGAGTTCTAAAATGACAAGACTGGGATTATAAATCCCAAATATATATTCAACTAAAAAAAGTCAAAGCACTGTACATACTCACAGGGCCATTAAAAAGAGATCAACAAAACTCTTACCAAATTACAACTGAACAAAACAAGACATAATCAAATAAGACATAGATATATGTACTGATTAAATCAACGAAGACAAATGTTGGAGGATGACAGAAACAACAGCTATAGCTTAGCACAAAGAAACGCTAATCCCCCCGTATTAGCAGAGCTAGAGGACCAGTCCTGAACCTACTCCTCAGCAGAAGCTCAGTCGGTGTTGTGCGTTTTATCTCACCAGGAAGAAATAACTCAAATATCAACAAGAAGACCAGTAAATGAATGTAACTGAAGCAAATAGTGAGCATGGTAAATCAATGAGAACTAAATATACTCTCTTCTTTCAGGAACATTTTGTATTTAATGTACTATTAAACAAAATCATAATTCTAAGTTTTGCATGAGGTTTAATTGTTTGAAAACAAAATTACTTTTGGTCTTTGGCTTATGACACCAAAATGCAAATAATATCTGGAATTAATATATGTTTACAGTAAAAACAAAATGTAATAGTGAGTGCTGCCCACAGAAAAAGGCAGCTGCATCAGAGCCAAAGCAGAATACCATTTTTGACATATTTTGGGGTCTGGGGTTCAAACCTGGGGTCTTTCTATCTGGAGTTTGCATGACTTCTTCTGGATACCCTGGTTCCTTCCCCCAGTCCAAAGACATGCACCTGAAGAGGCTCATGGGTCACTCTGAATTGTCCATAGGTGTGAATGTGAGTGAGTGGTTGTCTGCTTTGTGATGTTGACCTGTCCAGTGCCTTCACCCAGTGTCACCCAGGATAAGCTTCAGCCTTGTCTGAACTTATCTGAACTATTGTCTCTATTCAACCATTCCTAAGTGATTTATCATCATTTATCATATTATTCTTTGGATATTTTAGTGAAAATTTGATATTTTCCTGTATTTGATTTATAGATGTTCATAAAAGCTCAGAGTATAGAGAAAACTGAATGTAAAAAAGCATCTGCAGCCACTGCAGTTCCTCAAACTACATGGGTTTTACAAGTGAATTAGGCTACGTTCAGACAGCAGGACTTAATGCACAATTCGGATTTTTTATTGAAATCCGAATTTTTTTGTGTGCTCATTCATATTACACATTAAATGCTACTTCTATCAGTTTTGAGTTTGAACTGAATGTGACCCTGAAGTGACCCGCAGGCGCAAAAAGAGGTCCTGATGTAATACGTGGCCACGCAGGGACGCACTGTGTTTACAGAAGTAATACTCCTGGGACGCAGAATTATGACATTTGCCGCATTTCAATGACGTAAAGGTCGGATAAATGTGACCTGACCATTCAGACTGAAGCCGCATTGCAAAAGATCAGATACGTATGGGATTTAGGACCACATATGAAAGTGGCCTGGGGGGGAATTTGAGAAAATTGGATTTGTGCTGTTCAAACTGTCTTTAACAGATCAGATACAGGTCACATATGGGCACAAAAATCTGATTTGGGCCACATTTACCTGCAGTCTGAATGCAGCCTTAGTGTTGCAGAAGATGAGGTTCCACGTTCACTACAGAGCTTTTGAACATCCAAATGAATCATATCTGATGACAAAATAAGCTGAGAAATTGCAATTTTACCGGAATTATTTGTATGCATTTATTGGATTAGTGTTTCAGACATTCTTCAACATTTTAGACCAGTAGATGCTTTTGGTCACCAGGGGCTATTTAGGTCTTTGATGTTAAAAAATATAGTGATACCGTTGATAAAAAAGCTGGACATCAGATTGGAAACTGGTCAAATTAATCCATGAAAGATGCTACCAGTATCTGTGGCTATGTTTGACCCAACTGAACTGCACGTACAGATTAGTTTATGCTTTTCCTCCAAATAATTATAGCCTTAAGGTTTGCTACTAGCACAACTCAAGGGTGATGTCATCATCTCATGAACAACAGTGCCACAACCTCTTCATCCTGCTGGACACATCTCTTAATAACATTATCAACATAAGTTCAGCATGTTGCTCACACTCACTGATCCCGTCTTATTTCTTTGAATCACTGTCAGCCAACATGAGGGATGATGTCATCCTGCAGCCTGAGTGCAAAGTCAAATGTCACAATAATTTCAGTGTTGTCATATCCTTGTCCTTCTTCATATTGTCTAGAGAAAACACCAAGGGGAACTTTGACCCCGAATTCAAGGCTAAACATCCCCAGACTATGTCGCTAATTGTGTCTCCTCTGGTTTCTAGGTTGGGTGGAGCAGGAGACATACTACTGAGTCCACAAGACACAGTCACGGAGGGAGAAGTCAGTGTTTCATCATTATTTACTGCCATGTTACATATCTGTCTATTAGTCAGACCAAAACACAAAGCATGGATAAGTTAAGAAGTTGCTGTACATGTCATTCGCAATAAAACATTTCCGTACTGTTGTACACTGAGGCTCATTGGTAATTTTTTTGTTCACATACATTTCTACTACAAACTACAAACTTTAATTTCACTAAACAAATACTAACAGCATGTTTGTCTGCTTGTGTTATCTCAAGGACCAGTTTGCCACAATGATGTTTGCAAAGGATCACTCCATTGACCGCTAATGCAAAGAGGCCCTCAGTGAAAATTAACTCAGACCACTCTAGTGCTATCTACTTGGTGTTTGTCCTGGTCATTATGTGCAGCCCCTTCTCCCCTCCCCTCTTATGCGTGTGTGTAGACATGGTATCCAGTCAACCTGAACACAGATCGCCAGCTTCACACACACTTAGGAACCACTTAGTAATAATTATTAGCCCAGTTTATACACAAAAAAATGCTTCTTCAGGATAGATTTCTGGATGAATAATGGACAAATCAGGTTATTGATCCTCAAGTGATTTTGTTTACAGCAGAGGGTGCCAGAGTAAGATGGGAAACAAATAGATGAGATAGGGAAAATGGAAGAAAAATAAAGATTAATGCAAGAGAAGCTGAAGGAGGAGGTTGATAGATGGTGAGAACAGAAGTCAATGTGATAGCGAGTGTATTGGCGTATTTGTAGCACATGTTTTCAAGACATGTAATTAATCATTCTATTATGGCTCGACTGCAGAAGCTTTTCTCTGCTGCTTTGGTGATATTTCTGAGATAAATTGTCATGCCGATAAAGCAGTTCAGTTGAGCAAATTTGCAGCGGAGAAAGGGGGAGAGAGCAAGAAAGAAGCAGACTAACATTATCATGCCTTCATCCTTCCTTCTCAAGCAGGGCCCCTGAACGTGCCTGTTGCTATGGCAACCTCATTTGAGAGCTCTCTCTTTCTCTCTCTGTGTCTCTCTCTCCGACATCTAAATAAAATCTAGGCTATTTATAGAGCAACACAGGCAACACACGAACCGAAGTGATCGCACATACTTACATGTGATACCCCTCACCAAAACAAAAATACAGTATCTTTATACTTCAGTACATGGATGCATCTTCATACATATTCATAAAGCCACACATATGAGCATATACACACACACTCCTCTACGAAGCCGGGGCATGCTGCTGTGTGTCCATCTGTGAATCAGGTCCACCTGTGGTTTGGGTTATTTACACCTACTATTTTTGTTTGTTTGGTGTAGATTTTGTCATGGTTTGCATCCTCTTTCAGAAAAGAGAGGGATGGAGGGAGGGAGGGACGGAAGGATAGATTAACAAGGAAGCAGCGTGTGTGTGTGTGTGTGTGTGTGTGTGTGTGCGTGTGCATGTGTGTGTGAAGGGGAAAAATGAACTGCCGTCAGCCTCACTGAAACTTCGCAGTGAAATCTTTCTGTCGCCATTTGATCTATCTCAGGTTTATCTCGTCAGCTGGTGCAGAGTGCTCTCCAGGCCAGCTGATAAGGTCTATTAGAATACACAGCGAGCCAGACTGTGAGTGGCACATTCTACCTATCAAGATACAATAGCACTCCAATGGCCGACTCGGTCAGCCTGGGTCTACTTCATGGTTGAAGAGGTCGCTTTCAAAATCTAATCTATTACAGTCTGCTGATAGAGCTGGTTAAAGCTGCAGACGTGAGAGCAATTCAGGGAATTTGGCTCATTTTGTAAATCTTGTGTTTACATACAGTGAAATAACTTGCTTTGTTACTGGCCTTTATTCATAACATACATGATAAGATGAGGGTTTTGTGTATTTTCGTCTTGCATACCACAAGTGGCTCAATGTTTATGCTTTGAGCACTTAGATCAAGGGATAAAAGACTAAATCTCTCATTTGTGTTGTGGGATGAAGGGGTTTAAGAGCTCCTGGAACAGATGCAAATGGCCATAAGGGGGCTGCTGCTGGGGTTCCAGCAACAACTTACTGTTGCCACTGTCACTGGAAAACCTAGAAGCCTGCTGCCTCTGACTTCCATCTCTGCAAAGAGGGTCAGAGGTCAGCGAGCATCCTGAAGCAAGCAGGTATTTAAAGTCAGATTCTGAACTATTTGCAGCCCAGTAACAGTGTAGACAGAAATATGTCAACAAAAACAAAGAACAGGGGCTCTCTGCATTCAGAAGGGGAAGTTGGAATACTTTCAGGGGGCCCCTGGGGAATAAAAGGGGTCTGTGTCTGCTGGGAGAATCTCGAGTGGAGTGGTACTTAGGAGATTTTCATATCACAGAGCAGTTGACGGTGCTCTCAAAAGCACTCAGTTGATGAGGAAATGCAATGCTTGTGTGCAGTGTATCTGTAGTACACGTGTGTGCAGGTCTGAGTTTAGAAGCAGAGTTCAGAAGGTGGGTGCCTGCTATCAGCACAACAACAACCTTGACAGAGCAGCTGGGGGAATGAGATGTCTGCGAACCCAGCTGTTATGGCTGGTGAGGTGTAGAGGAATCAGGCGTTTGTGTGCATCTCTCTATTTGCAGAAGAGCTGCTGAAGTTTGGATATAGAAAGTATGACATCACTCCAAACATCAGTAGTGAAACATAAAAAATGTGCACAGCCACGCATTATTTTACTGCTGCATCTCCATTAAATATCAATAACACTTACTATTTAGTTTTGATATATTCATGTTCATTCACATGCAGTCCACAACCGTGATAAATGATGTGTGTTTTGCATGTGTGCGCTGGATGGCAAGATGAAAAAAAAAAAAAAAAAAAAAAAAAAAAAAACCCCAAGAAAAACGCCCAAAAATGGAGGACGCCCCGCCTCCATCCGTGGGGTTACCATGGCGAACGGCGTCGACGTCACAATGGAAGGAACGCCGTCTATAAGTAGTGGAGGGTCTGCTACCGAGGCTCGCGAGCTCGGATGTGCGTGCCGGAGGAGTGACACGTGCAGAAGAAAAAAAAAAAAAAAAAGAAAAGAAAAAAAAAATATCGGGGTACATCCAGGAGTTTTATTTTATGTTAACATTTTTTACTGTACATATTTTTAAGGTGGATTTTTGTCTTCAATTTTTACTTGAAGTGGGAAGAAGTCAGTCCACATCTTAGCAAGCATGGGAAGAGGAGTGAGTATAATTTTTTTCTTTCTTTTTTTTTTTTTTTTTAAATTGTGTCTTTGTCTGACTTCGTTGTTGCTTGTGTTTGCTTCTGAATAAAGTTGGGCGTGGTTAAAAGTAATATTGACTATTCTGAAAAGTGGTTGACTAAAAAGTGGTGATACTGTGACGAGCTTCACATGTGTTAAACCTCCTTTTTTTATTATTATTATTATTTTTTATTTATTTATTATAACGTCTTGTGTAGCTTCAACTACTCTGAGGACTTCCGTGTTGCCAGACCCCCCACTCCCCTATGACCGTGTATTGAGACAGACAAGGGGGAAATAAGTCCCAGAGATAAGTTTCCACCTCGGTTACAAAGATGCTCCTCAGCCCCTTCAAAGGGCTCTGTGTCCGCTTACATAACGGGATATTCTCCGACGCCTGGACTGTCAAAGTTTCCCTGTGCAACAGTATCAGCTACGACGGTGCAGCTGTGGAAATAAATGCCATTTCAGCTGAGATGTAACAGCGTAGAAGGGTTATTTCACGGTCTGCGGGGTTAATTCAGTCCATTTTGAATCGAGGAAATAGTTTCAACACCAAATCTGTGCCATATTTGAGGTTTTCTCCCACTGTCAAAGCAGAAACGTGTTGCTTTGCCACTTTTGTCACATTATTGTAATATTGCACTCCTTCTTTTCCCTAAACTGCTGTATTCTGGGTAGAACGACAGTGGGAGGGATATCTTTCAAGTCCAACCCTTTTTTTCTCCCCCCCCTCTCCTCTCTACTAGGATTTGGAGATCTGTGACCAATTTATCTCCAACTTATCCAAAGTCACATCTTCTCAGCTTTTAGGGCAGCATCTTGGAATACAGTTGCTTTTTGGGCCAATGCATTTGTGATGCTTGTAAGAAAGAGATGTGTAAGGGACTGCAGCTGCCTGTAAAATTTGTCTGATTATATTTGTCAAATGTCTAATCTTGCAGAAAGTGCAGATCAAATATCATTGTTGTTTTTTTTATTTTTTTTTATTTTTTAAGTGTATAAAATAATAGATGAAGCCCAGGTTGAATTTCTGTATTTGTCTTTTTTATAGTTTGTGGATAGTTGTTTAGCCAGGTTTCCAACTCTTTATTTTGATATCTGTCCTGCTGTTTGGTATGTTTCGACAGTAGGCTGTACTCAAACTCCACCCTGCCTTCTAGATTTGCCATCAGCCCGACTGTTTTCCTCATGTGATATTTAGACACAGTACTCTTTTATTTTCCGCATGCGTGAAATGTATAGGATGGAATTGAACCCTGTTGTATTAAATATCGATAAGTTGCCACACCCTGCCATGCTGCGCAGCACAAACACTCATTAGAGATTCAGCCTGCGAGGGATGGAGAGGTGGAAGGAGGGAGCGGAGAGAAAGGAAAGATGCTCCGAGATCTGGCGGGAGATGTGAAGCAGAGTGGCTCGTTCAGTCTGGTTTCCTTCCTCCTCTTCTCTCATTTAGAATTCTAAAATGTTTGCTTGCTCTCTCCTTGCTTCACGGTTGCAGTGCTTTTTCTCTTTTTTTTTTTTTTTTTTTCTTTTTCCCCCCTCCTTACATATGCTATAAAAGCCATGCCCTGCCCCCATCCAACCCCTCTTTACTTCCCCATTGCATCTCTCCTCTCCTCTCCTCTCCTCTCCTCTCCTCTCCTCTCCTCTCCTCTCCTCTCCTCTCCTCTCCTCTCCTC
>JAPQRP010050474.1:0-10334 GCA_037367295.1 Apogon hyalosoma
TCCCCAGTCTTATGAACTATTCACCCCCCACCCCCTGTCCATGCACTTCCTATGTCCCTCACAGTTTCATTCTGCAGGTGCGCCTGGGTATTAATACTGTATATTAATTGTAGCTTACATATTAAGAATGATTCACCAAACAATTTTTAAGTCACTACTTATAAAATATAGACTCACATCTTTTCCCCAAAGTCTGCTCTCCCCAGCGTAAAATCTACCACATCTACAACCCGTGGTTCCCCACAGGTCACATACTAGTCTAATACAAGACTATAATACAGCATCTGAAAGTTGTGTCAGTTATCTTTGTGAGATAAATAAAGATGCAACTGCTAATTCCCATGTTCACCATTATGTAATATAAGACTATTATATCCTGTGTAGATCAATGTTCTTTGTATCAGTTATCGGCCAATATTGGATATTGACTGATATATTGTATATCTGCTTTTTTTAGCCCCCAATATCGGTATTGGCCCCAAAAATCCCATATCGGTTGGGCTCTAATTTTGATTCTGTAGTTCTGTATGAAATATTGCAAATACTACATTATGGCATAGTATATAGTGTGTAATTTCCAAATAGGGACAAGGGGATAGCTATTCTTGGTAATGGTTGTTATAAAGAATGTCTCTGCAAAGGAATTTATGGTGAAAGAAAGAGACTTCTTTTATTTTTGCAACAAACAAAGTGTGAACACATGTAAGTCTGTCCATGGCCTCATTCCCAGGCTACACTCTGGCTGTTTTCGTAACTACAGCAAAAACTGTTTCTCCATTGCAGCGCAGTTCAAACAGTCTATAATCCCTGAGGGACAGGTATAGCTTTATCTTATTTACATGAGGCCTACGATGAGTGACTCATTTGATTTGACTTTAAAGTGAGTCATATCAGTCGATTCATCGATACACACACACATATTCATAATCCCAACAAAGGCATCTTCTGTGGGTCCAAACAAAACTGTTCCTATCACTAAATCAACAGTGTTCACAGCTCACGCAAAGGTTTAGAAAAACTGGGATGGAAAATGCCCATAAACAGAGAAAACAGTGGTTTCTAAATGGACTCTCACTTGTGTTCAGTTGCAACTTCATTTGATTTGTAAATTTACATCTGCACCTCCTGTTCAGACCAGCAACAATTTTGGAAAAAAAGAACAATGGGAGCAGTTTACTTGGAAAAGTATGGTGGCAGAGAAGTGCAAAATACATTTACATTTAAAAACACACATTAACAAATCTGAAAGCACTATTGCATTCAGAAAAACCATTTACATTTTGAAAAACCACATTCACAAATGTGAAAGCAAATTTACTAAATATTTAACACTTGTACAAATTGTTGTGATTGGTCAAATCAGAGAAGTAAGCACAAAGCAGCTAATGGCTCTTGCCTGGATTATCATCATTGTGGATTGAAGGCCCTGTGTTCCTCGTTGCAGGAAGGTAAGTTTGTTTTCCAGTGAAATAATAGTGTGGAATAAAATAGTGTGAAAGTGCTCAGTTAACAGGAAAAACTATAGTAAATTTTTGTGTGCGTATCCATTTCCTGTACTCAGTAGCAAGCCTACTAATGCTGATACAGTTAGCTTAAGCACAGCTCTGTATGATCATTATCATTGGCTAGCTAGCACCAACCTGATTGGTTGCTTGATTTGACCAATCACACCAGTTTCTGCCCTCATTAAGAAATTTGCATTTGTGTTTTGCCACTTGTAGATTTGTCTCTGCACTTGTGCAAGGTTTTAATATTTTGTCAATTTGTTTCCTAAAATGTAAATCTTTTAATATTTGAAAATCTGTTTTATGACATATACATTTGTTTTCAAAATGTAAATGGGTTTTCTAAATGCAATTTTGTTTTCGAATTTGGTAGTCTTTTTTGAAACGTAAATGTTTCGTGAGAAAATTTTAATTTTTACAAGCATGGATTTTTTTTTTTTTTTTTTAACCATCAACAATAATGTTAGACGAAATAATTTATTTTGATGAATTACAGTTGTTTGTAATAAAAGTATGTAGCTACAAGCATATGCTGATTGGCACTAGCTAATCAAATTAGCTAACTAGCTGACAGACCATGAGATCCATTTCATGTTCATTCATGTTAACATTAACTACCGTTTGCTAACAGGCTGGGTATTTTAGTCTTAACCCATAAAAACCCAGAGCTACTTTTGTGACAATTTTTTTTCTCTCTTTTTAACCTTTCTTAAGTGATTTATCACCATTCATTATGATATTATCCTCTGTATTTAACTTTTTGTCTGTGAAAATCAGGTATTTTCCTATGTTTAATTTACTGATCAAGATTTTCACAAAAGCTCAGATTAAAGTTGAGGGTTATTGTATCAGAAACAGAGAGAAATGAAGAAAATGTGAGTTTTCAGCAAACATATCAATTAACTGAATGTAAACCAGTGTGTCCATCCACTGTCATTGATCCAACTCCATGGGTTTTACTGGTGAATCAATGTTGGAGAAGATGACGGTGTTTCCACAGTAACTACGCAGCCTCTGAACATTTAAATGGGTCATATCTGATGACCATGAAAACATGACAAATTGTATTTTACACCAAATATTTACATGTATTGATAGGATTAGTGGATCAACAGGTATTAAACAGTTTATTTCAGTGGATGGTTTTGGTCACCAGAGGCTGTTTGAGTCCTTATGGGTTAAGTATTCAAATTACTTAAAATAGTGATTTATATAACAGTCCTCTTCAATTAAAGTTGTCATCATAGAGATCAAAACATTTTTTGTACCAGACTGTAAATGTGGTTATTTCTCCAATATGGTTGGTCTTCTTAACATGGAAGTGACCGTGGATTGACTTATTATAGAGGAAGCCTCTACTGGTCATTCCAGGAACTGCAGTTTTTGACACGTGCAGTGGCTTAATTTTTCAGCCACATACATCATTTCAGTTGTCAGTGCATCTGGATAAACTGTCAACATGAGAGTTGAAAAGTAATGTAGGTCCCAGATGGCTCTGAGTCACAGCCATTGCTCCAGATTCTTTAGATAATTTCTCCATTCTGCAGCGTAAAAGGTGAGGAGGCCCATGATGACGTCAAGGAGCATTTGTTCAAAAAAGGTTGAGAACCACCGCCTTACCTTATGCTGCTGCTTTTGGACCAAATCATGATTAAACCATCACCTAGCAGCCGTTAAAAATCATACCATTATTCTGTGGTTTTACATCATCATTTTACTTTGTTACTGGTGCTTCTGTAACACATAAAATCTGCACTGTGTAGTAAATGGCACAGGTGAACTCCTAGTTGAACATGATTTTAGTCTGACAAATAGACAAAGAAGTGAAATGTCTGTCCAGCAAACCTGGCAATGCTGCCACTAAAAATATAGAAACACATGTGTTAGAATACACATAAACAAGCCAGTAGCAGTTGATTTACTGGACAGATACAATAAATACAAAATTCTGTTTTCACACAAAGGTCTGTTAGAGTCTAGGTACATACGCACTGAAATAAGAATAAACATGCAAATAAAATAATCAACTACCAAAATATTATTCAGTGTCAGAAACTCTTCACCTACCAGTTGCACTGGCAAGACAGACTGGGAAGAGACGAACGCATCATTCCCACAGCTATACTAGTGTCTTAAAGGGGCAGAACACTATGTTATCACACAACTGAATGGCAAGTGGAAGCACCAATCCTGCTACACTTCCAAGGATGAATATATATTTACAAAGGAAATACAGAGCGTCCCAAAAAAATGTATGTACTTTGAGATGTCCATATCGGAGTGACTACATGGTCAGGAGAAATTATACTTAATAGGATTGATTTTGGACATAAAATATTTTATTCTACAAATTTCAAATGAAAAATTCTGGGAGATGGTAATTTTATGATGTCCCAAAGTTATTCCAAATGTTCAATGTGTGCGCCGCTTGTGACGCGGTTGGTAGTGGAGTCCTTTTTTCCCGACACAAACATCCTTCCTCTGGGAACTTCTTATGCCACGTTCAAATCTGCTTTCCTGTCGGTGCTGGTCAATGAAATTATCTAACAAATTCACGTTGCACATTCACATTTGACTGAGTTTGTTTGTACTTCAATACACAGAACGCCTTTTCTGTTGCGGTAAACAGCATGTCTGTTCCTGAAAGCACAGCAATAAAAATGATTACACTTTTTTGAGCAAAAAGAGCAAACAAATTTTAAAGAAATTATTAGATGATGAAATGAAATCAAATTTTTTGGGACACCCTGTATATTTGATACGGGACAGCAAAAAGCCAGTCCATTTAATAATCCCAGCTTTCTGTTTTCGTGTGTAGTAATAACCCTGTACCACAAATTGGAAACTCATTCAGTGTCTTATTTGGTGTCCTCTATACCAGTGGGATATTGTATTTTACTCATAACTCTCTGGCTGACCACTTATTTAGCTGCAGTTTCTTGAGCGTGAAATCAGAAAAACCAAAAACCTGAATCATACATTTGACAATGGGCCAGATCTGTCCTCAGAGGATTGTTGGTTATTTGAACTATGCTGCTGAAGAAATGTCTTATGAAAACTGTGTTTCATGATGGTGCGTGGCATATTTTTTCCAAGTATAGTCACAACAGTAAGAAAACTATTTTTAAGTTTTAATTTTAAACAGGAACAAATGTCAGACATCTTACATAATAGACAGCAATGGATGATCAGTAGTTCGCACAGGGATGACTTGTCTTTTTCTATTCATTTCTATGGTGATTACTCCTTGTACCACCAACTGATTTAAACAAAACTCAGAGGAATCATTCATCTCATTGCCACACATTCATATACAGAGTTATACAGAAGCCAAAATGTGCAAAGGTTTGGATTGTGCAATTAGGAGGGAATGTATTTTAATACAAGGCCTCATCTCCCCATGTGCAAACATTCCACAAAAAACAAAATTCACCCTATCTTTGCAATGACAAAGATCACTGCAGCCTTGGCACAGTGTCACCCAAGAGGACTGTGATTGGATTAAAGCCATAGAAACATTCCAGTGGGTTTATTTTTGAATGATAATGAGTTCAGCATGATGTTCAGAGTGTGGAGATGTATGGAAATGTGACTAAGTTTTATTTGCAATATTTTAATTGCTTTACCGTGGCATCGGACATCCCTTTCCAAAGGAAAACCAAAACCCTGAAGAGGTTTTTAAAGGCACAAGATTTGTTTTGCTTAGAAATTGTATTCCACAGAAACAGGAATTGGTGGACACCTGACAGAAAGAGATACAGGAAAACATTAAAGAAGTACTAAGACAAAATTGAGGTAGCAACAAATATGCAAAACATTGACACAGGATTAATACCACCCGTGGGCCTCTTATAACGTGTAATAATTGCAGAGGTCATCTGTGATCTTCATCCCATGTGAATTACTCACGTCTGTAATTTTTGATGTAAACTGTTCACCACAAATGAGCTCTCCTATTTCAGTAAACACAGAGGTCCTGTGAGAATATTAGTCCCATTGGAATTTCTGTGATTTGGGGTGAGTTTGTTGAAAAGTTAACAAAACCACACTGGTGAAGTGTTTGGGTGTGCATTCAGGATCAGATATTCAGTGAAAATACAAACTCTTCTCCTTCAAAGGAACACTTTTCAATTCAACAGGCTTTTTTTTCCCCAAAAGAATTCCCCATGTTGTCAGCAGCTGTAACCATCTCTTTTCCATGGGCTTTGGGCATCTTTTTGTAGCTACCAACTGCAAACCGCCGAAATGCTGTTTTTAACACATTGAAACAACATTAAACGGTCGATCAAATGATTAAGTTGTTTAAGAAAATACATACATTTGTGTTTATTTCATCACACTGCTTTTTTACCGTTTACCTCCATCTTGCTGATGATTTGAACATAATTATGGGAGATTTCTCATACCCCGTTGCAGTGTGGTCCTGAAAACAGGGTTCCTACACATTTGGAATTTCAAAATTCCATACTTTTTCAAGACCCTAATTTCTAGATGTCTTGGTAAAAAAAAAAAGCCAACAAGTCTTTATATTTAGGATTTATGAGCCAGTCGCGAGAGAAATTATGAGTTCTGCCAACGATCACACAAGGCATGTTGAATAGCTCACTCATGAACAGTGTGTGGACATCACCTGTCCATCAAAGCAGCAGTGAAACTTGGCAACACCTGGGCGGGCCTTAAAGTTGGTTGGAGGAGGATGAGAGCAGAAGGCGGGGCATTCAACTTGTCAATCTGCCCAAATGCTTTCTGGGACGCTCAGCTGACTGTATGTGCTCGCACACAAACATTTGAGCTGCACGAGTAAGTGCCTTTATTAAAAAAAAAAAAAAAAACAAATTGATCCATTTCTTGTTTTAGATTTTCAGAATTGTTACTTTCAGACCTAGAAATTTATAAAAAAAAAAAAAAAAAAAAAAATCTGTTTTGAGGGCCAAACAGCCCCTCCCCCTCATCGGAACATCCCTACCCCTTCATGCAAATGCACAAAATGGAAGGTGAATTGGGACTCTACTAATTGCGAAATCTGGATATCATTTCATAGCTTTCTATTAAAAAAAATATATATATCATGGCCGTATTCCTTAGCTCATCCAATTAATGAGCAAATGGGATTCATTTCTAAAATCGCAAGAAGTCAACAGGTTATAATAAGTGAAAACAGAGGTAAACATACACAACATAAACATGTGACATGAGATTCAATAGCTTTGCACAGAAACAGAAGAAATGCCCTTGAAAGGCACTTTTTTTTTTTTTACTTAGAAGTAATACCTGTTGTCACGACTGAACACGAGTCAGAACCCAAATGCAAAACCACGAGGCAGGATTAAAAGATACAATAAAATTTTTTTTTTTTTTTTGCACAGAGGGAAATTTCTCAACAGGTCATCGACAGGGAAACCAGAGTCCGTGATAGGAAATCCTCAGCCACAGACGTAGTTCAGACATGGGACTGGAGACCAGACAAACGGGTCCAAACCGGTCTTAACCATAGAAGCACTGACTGGCAACAGGCAGAGGACAGTCAGGAGGCAGGCTGGGTCAGACAAGTAAAAGCACAAAAACAGGCGACAGTACTTGAGGGAACAGGCAAAAATCAGAGTACCATAGCAGGCTTGGGTCAGTGTCGTTGAGGCAGAGGTACCGGCAGGGGAAAGGCGAGGCTCAGGAAAACAGGCCAGCTGGGTCAAACACAAACAGGCAGGCAAAGCCAACACACTGGTGGGAAACTCACAGAAGAAGATTACAAACTGGCAAACTACAGAGGGAGGCACGCGGTGTATATGTACACACTGAAGATGAGACACAGGTGCAACACATTAGGGCGGGGCAAGGTAAGGACACCAGCGGGAAAGGCGGGAACAGGAAGTAAAGACGACAGACATGGCACAGGAGTGAGGATGACAAAATGAAAAAGGAAACGACAAAACAACACAGAAAAAACACTACTGCCTGGGAGCTGACGTGACACCTGTGTTTTAAGTCCATTTCAGAGCCTGTACATTTTCACTTGTACTCAGCTAAAGTAGTCCAATCAGTACTTCCTCTGTTGTTAGTGTCTCTTATACATTTATTATTATGTTGTTTTGTTTTTTGTTTTTTTTTTTTACACTTTTTATAATTATTATATAAAAACAGGATAAATTTAAAAAAAAATTCAGCAAAACATATCCTTTACTGAGCATAAATACAAAAATCTACATTCATTGTCATTTGTAAAACTCCATGGGCTCTGAACTAATCTCCAGCTGTTTTACACTTGGTTTGAATCACCATGTCACATGGAATATTGTCATGGGAACAGAGGTTAGACTGAACACTGACCTCTGCACCATTTAGTTCAGATTTTTATTGTGTGTTATGCACATATTTCCTTGGTTTTCTTGCTACATATGGTACTTACTGTAAAACAGTTACAAAACATTAAAGCTACAGGTGACTTAAGACTTTTGTACAGTTGCTGGACTTGGGGACAGAATATGTGGAGATTTACCACCTCTGTTTAAGACAAAGGAAATGCTTTGAAAAGAAGCTCTGTCTATGATATAGTGTCTGGCGGAGTTTAGCACATTGACACAGTCACCTACATGTTCCTTAACACAAAACATGGCCAGTTTCTTTTACTTACCTGAGACTGAAAACTTTTGGAGATTTTTAATAGAATTACATTCTTGGAGTTTATGCAAGCCATGTCTGAGAAACAGGCCACTAACATTTATGAGGGATCAGCAGTGCTGTGTCCCATGAGAAGATGATAGCTGTAGCAACCGATTTAAGCTGAAAAGGTCCCATCAAAAGCAATCAGACTGTATTTCTGCTAAGGTCTTAATACAGATGATATAATTTCTTTAAATCAGGTATAAACGTCCTCAAATACTCAGATAAAACTCTTGCATTCACAGCAAAATGCATCATCACAAATCTGAAAACAGCCCTGTTTTTCTAAGCTCATGCAAAGTCCACTTTTTAGAGATATGACACAGTGACAGTGGTGCACAAACTGATTTAACAGAAGGATGCATTGGTGTAAATTAAAGTTCCAACTATTTATAAAGTTATTCAATAACCTCACACATTAAATACTGCAGAAAAACTAAACCTGCAGAAATTAATAATTCATTCATGTTCTGAACCACTTAATGCTCAAGACAGTCATGGGTTAACGTGTGTGTGTGTGTGTGTGTGTGTGTGTGTGTGTGTGTGTGTATGTGTGTATGTATATATATATATATATATATATGTATATATATATATATATAAATATATATATATATGTATGTGCGTGTGTGTGTGTGTGTGTGTTCAAAATTAAAATCTCCTTGAAGATAAAATCTTTTGCCTTTTCTCAAAGTTGCTCTCAACATTTGCCCAAATCACTCTTAAGCTAAGACTCCTCCTCCATTATAAGGTTTTATCATCAGTGTTGTGCAAGTTACTTCCAAATTGTAATGTATTACAGATTACTTGTTACTGTTATTTAAAAGTAATTCTTACCTTACAATATTATGCTGTGTTTCCACTACATGGAACTGGCTCAACTCATCTCGATTTGGGTACCAGGTACTATTCCTGGTGACCGTTTCCATTACAGGATACTATAGACCTTAGAGTACCTGGATGTCATAGTGACACTGTGCGTAACTTTGTCTGCTCAGAGAGTTGCTGATAAACTCGCCCACTGCATGTTGTCCCATCAAGTTCACGCTGAATTTTTTCATTGGCCACCAAGGCTAGAAATGTCTGAAGCTCCTCAGTCGACCATGGTGTAGTTTTGCTGGCTGCCATCATGTGGATTAACCTACTGGTATATTTACTGTAAACTTACACATCTGTTTTTTTGGGGGTTTTTTTTAATGGCACGTCGCACATTGATAATGCAATGACGCAGAGACAACTCTCTGACCAATCAGTGTTCTGCAGGATTCACACGTCACATTTTAATATCTCTTCCTCCATTTTGGAACCTCAGCGGAGTAGATACCAAAAAACTAGTACTGTGTAACAGATTCCAGTTTCTTTTACGTAATGGAAAGGCAAAAAGGCCGAGTCAAGTCTGTCATGACGGGCCCCAGACCGCTGTTTGTTTTCCCTGTTTTGTCTGTCTCTTCCTGTTTTATTTTGTTAGTTTTCCTCCTGTGTCATGTCTGGCATCTTTACTTCCTGTTCCCTATCATCCTCACCTGTGTGATTACTCTTCCTCGCCCTAATGTGCTGCACCTGTGTCTTATTGTCTCTCTCTCCCTGTGTGTATTTAAGCCCTGTGCTTTCCTTCTATCAGTGCCAGTTTGTTGTCATCCTTTGTGAGTCACTTATCAGTGTTCCTGTTTGTTTGTCTGCCTGATCTTGACCTGTTTTCTTCTGTACCATTCCTGAGCCTTTTTGCCTGACCCCTGTCTGTACCGTTGCTGCTGATCCTGCTACCATGTATCGACCTTTGCCTATTCACCAGATTCTGAGTAAGCCTTATCCCTTTTGTGCTGTCACCTGTTAAACTGCCTTTTCCGTGTATGACTTGGACCATTTTTTTGACACTTCTCTGCTTTTTCTCCATCAGTTCAGTGACGACTGAGATGGGGTTAGTTTGTGATACCTGTTTCCTGCCATGTGTACAGAACCCCAGTGTGCTCCTGGATACGAACGCTCTGAAGACCTCTGTCTTGTATATTCTTGTGACTCAGATTGTTGAAGTGTCAGTAATATTTTTCTATTTTTACACCTGTCTGTGGTCTCTGCATTTGGGTTCAGTGTACTAGTCATGGGTTTGACAGGTATAATGAACGCAGAAAACTATATACTGTTTCTGGGCTGGTTGCCTTTGTTAATGCAAAA